>OY294049.1:45662449-45859638 GCA_958510825.1 Brachypterus glaber | reverse complement strand
ATGACTCTTGCACTTGCACTTTATGTTTTTTTTTTATGGATTTTACAATTCTTGCTTTAAGATTACCCTTCTTAAAAATAAATTTCTAAGACTGAAAAAGTTAAGTCAATTAAAAATTAACTAGATGAAACGTTGCAAGCACCCTGTCAAAACATCGGCACTATTGTACACTATAGCCATCTAGTTTGCAAATTTCAAACTAGGTATTTTGTTTGATTTTAAATTCTATATCTTTAAAACATTATATTCTAGCAAACAAATGTATATAACATTTTTTATAGGGCTTGAAAAGAGCTTTTATTTAAAATATAATTTTTTGAAATCGGGTTATAAATATGTGAGATATGCTAAAAAAACCTTTTACTGCTTTAAACGCCAATATCTCTAAACAATGCGTTTTCTTGAAAACGTTGTTTATAACATTTTTTGACCAATTTAAAATTATCTTTTATATAAGTGCTAAATTAACCAAATACAATAATAATTGCCTTAATTATAAACAAAAAACGCTAAAAATAGGAATTTTACCCTATTTTTACCCCCTTACCCAAAATCTAATCAGCTCTTCGGAATACGATAAGAAACAATATGCAAAAAACCGCAAGTCGATATCTCATGTAGAAATGGAGTTAGAGAGTTTACACCCAGACAGACAGACAGACAGACAGACTTTGACTTTAGGGCGAAAATTTCAATACATCGGCACTCTTAGTAGCACTAAGTGCCGATGTAATATTTTAGAAAAACATATATGTATCTCTTTGCTTAAGAGGCTTGCTTTTCTCCATTAATGCTTAAATATTTTCTGTTTCCGTATCTTTTTTTTGCTACGAAAACAAGGCATAAATTATGTTTGTTATATTCATCTCGAGATAAAAAAAAAACTAAAGAAGTTTGGTTTACAACATAGCTACGCAGCGAAAAATCAAATTTAAAGCTTTTCTCTTAAAGTATAGTTTATGTACCCTTACAATTTTCTACTCGATTTAGTTTAACTGGAAAATATATAGCTGCTAAAACTGATCTCCAATAACTGATATTTAATAACAAGGCTAGAAAATAATATATGGGTAAATATAATAAAACGAGAATAAGAATAAATAACAATAAAGAAGAAACTACAATTTTATAAAATACCATAGTGTTTTTATAAGTGAATTAAGTGCCTTAATCCCCCACTTATTAAGTTTGACAAATTTTACGGTACTTGAGAGTGACAGTATTTCCAGTGACGCACAGCACGCATCGGTACTCTTTGATACGAAGCGTTTGGGCCAGTCGCGAAATAGAATGAGATTAGTCTCGCTCTTGTTTACTAGTACAGAATACTTAGCGCTTAAATTGGCAACGCCGCTTTGATTGTCGCCTGTCCATAATCTTAAACAAGGTCATCGCCTCTGTCTCATCACAGAAGAATATTATGTTACAAACTATGCCTACTACGATTAAAAGTTCGTGATACTAAGTTGTTTTTGTCAAACTGAAGATTTTGGAGATCTAAAATCTGGGCCAAGAATTATTTTTTTTTTTAAATATGATTTTTTCATCTCGTATTTAATATATTATAAGCATTTTGATTCATTTTATGTATAGTAATATATGATATTTACCCGTTTATCTTTTCCACTTAACTTCTTTATGTACGTCGAAACGATAAGCCTTTCTTTTGGAGAGACTAAAATAAAGGCAACAAAATTGTACTTTAAGTAGCATGTTATATAAATTTAAACCTTTAATCTAGCAGTATAAGATTTCAGGAAACTTCAGGAATTCTTATATAGAGATATTTTAACAGGAAAAGTCTTCAATGTATTAAACAGTAAAAAGTTACAGACACAGAGATTTTTTTTTATGGTAAGTTACCTCTGAAATCCAGCAAACGTAGTAAAAGTTCTTTTTTACAATGAAAAATTAGGTAGTTTAGTATTTTATTAATAATAATTACCATCAATTCGCAGTATTAATATATCCTATGTTTATTTACTTGGTTCATGAATATTTTACATTTTATTTACAGAGCAAAATCCAGGTAATTTCAAATAGCTTTCATGTAAAAATGTAATGTAAAAAAATGTATTTTTCAAAATATAAAAGATTTATACAATTCGATATGATTATATTAATTCTCAACGCTTTTTTCAGTTTAGATGTAGAAAATTGAAATACATTGTAAGTTGTAAAATTTGTAAAAATAATGAAATTTGAAAATGCTGCATCTCTGCCAAAAATAAACAGCTTTTAATAAAATTAACCAGCAATTTTGTCTCGAAATGTATTTATTTTGATGAGGGTATTTAGATTCTGTAGTTTTATTATTTAGGTCAACACATCACCACTCAATATTTTTTAATTAAATACAGAGTAACACAAAAAAATATGGCTGAAAATTTTGAAAAATCTTGCCCCGTTGAAGTGCTTTTAGAAAAACACTAACGAAAAATCTTCTTTCTTTATTCCTTTTTCTCCTTCTTCTTCTTTTTCTTGGTCTTCTTATCCTACTTTTCTTTTTCCTTGTTTTCTTCCTTTTTTACTTCCTCTTGTCTTATTTTTTACCTACTTTTTGTGTAATTAAAAACTCTAATTTTCACACAAGGAAGAATTTTCAATAATAATACAATATTATTCAATATATAACACCGCAGCTCAAGTACAAAAAGAAAAGTGAACAAAATTGACAAAAAATTGTAACAAAAAAATTAAAAATAGAAGTTCATTTCCCTTTAAATTCTATATTTTTCAACGACCTTTTCATAACATGCAAAATCTTTACTGTTAGAAAAAGAAAAGAGTATAAGGATTTAGTTTAGTTTAAATAAAGAGCCACTCTATCTTGCGGCGTAAGCCGTCGCGACGCGGAGTATAACCACGTCAATATACTGCGTAGTTTATTTTATAAAACATAACAATATTCTATACACAAACATATCCTATTCAAACCTGCAGTAAAAATATTTACTGTGTCATTTTTAATTTACTCTCTTGCTTGATGAAACAGACCATAATATATTATAATAATATTATATTATTATATTATTCAATAAATCTATTTTCTAATCATCGTACAGAGTGCCAGTTTCTGGCTGCTGGCCCTCTTCAGTATCAAGAGTCTACATCTAGCAATAGATGGCGCACAAGTCTACATCAATCTAATGACTATATTCCTTTTGCGAATATAGTCTAAAAACGTTTTCTTAATCAGCGTGCAGAGTTGGCTCTTGGTACTGAAGAGGGCCAGCAGCCCGAAACTGCAAGTCTACCAATTTCACTCTGTACGATGATTAGAAAATAGATTGATGGAATAATAAATTAATATTTTTATAATTTTGTTTAAAATTAAAAATTTCTGTCCCTAATATTATAATGAAATGAGTAGCATTACATATCTTCACGGCTTGTTTATTTTTTCATTTTAGATGATTGTTTTCCATGTGGAATCACACCCGACTATTCCATCGTACAAACAGTGCGTTACTTACCATGCTTTCCCCACATATGCCCATGAGCTAACCTACAATATTTTTGGAATGGTTTTGATGTATGCTGTAAATTTTAAAAAGTTATCTTTTATAGTTAAGGAGATAATTCGTAGGCAATACCTTTTGTGTCACCCGGTATAAACTCTATATACTCTTACAAAGCGTGGCTAATGCCGCCGCTAGATAGAGTGATTCTATAAATGAAGCCAGGAGCAACATGGCCATACTGCCTAAACATCTTCATTCGAATGTAGCGTCCTGCATATAAATGGGTTCATTTAAGCATTCTTCCATCTCTTTTGTCGACAACTATTTCTAATTATTCGAATTTTGTGCATACCCAAAATCGTTTAATATTTCTTGATGTTATGGAATATAAATCAATAAATAGAAAAGTGAGATTCTTGTAAAACTGGGAATCGATTTTATAACCATTTAAAACTGTGAAATTTGGCATTTGGCAAACAGAATAATAGTTCTTTTTACTACTAGCCTTAGAACATACCATTATTTATCATGTTTTTAGACTGTGAAATCAATTTTCTTCACCTATAGCAATAATAATTTTTATCAAATACATACAGATAATAAGACAATTACCAGCTTTATTTTTAATAGATAAACTCAATAATAACCCCCGCGTGGCTTTTACTTTATTGAGTGAATAATTATTTATTTTACCCACTCAACTGTCACTTGTCAAATTATTTTCTTGTAAATGTCATTAAAATTTTTAATAAAAATATGAATTCCTAAGCTATTTATTGAATAAAACCTTGTGTGGCACTCATGGGTAAACCGATATTGCCCTCTCAAAAATTAACCTTCTTGGCTGACGCCTCGCAGGTTAATATCTTACTTTACCCACTAGTACCATAAATAACTATTTCTCTCCTAGTAGGAGTAAATTTTATAAACAATTGATTTCTGTCACTTTATATGTTTCAGTTCTATGTGCAATTTTTACTAACTAAACCCAAAAAAATAGCTTTAAATAACTTTTTATTTATTAAATATAATTAATTATAATTATTACCAATTAAAACAATCAATAACTAACTAAATTAAATTAAATATTATGACACAAATGAAAAAAAAACTAAATTTTTAAACGTCAGTTCGAAGTATTTATTTGATCAAATGTCATTGATCAAGGCTACTTGATTTTTATGGGAATTTCAAGAAATATCATTTCTGTTAATAATATATTTTATTATTTGAATAAAAATAGTTAAATAGTAGTAGTGAAAAAACCAATATATAAAATACGGAAGAGAAGACTATTATAGCCTCGGACTCTTAAATCCCTCGCTGCTACGCAGCTCGGGATTTAATACTCTCTGCTATAAAAAATGTATTCTCTACCTTGTTATATAATTACTATTTTTACTACTAGCTTTAAAATGTATCTTTATTTATATTATTTTTAACGCGAGAAATTAACTCTCTCCACCTATAGCAATAATAATATTTTCTCTCCTAGTAGGAGATAATATAAACAACTGAGAACTGTCACTTAATTTTCCTTGAATTGCAAAGATATAGCATTGCTTATATTTATACTGGAAAATAATTAACAATATTTTGACATTGGATAAAAAAGAGCAGGGTGAATATCGATGGCCTAGCGTACAAATGTGCTAAGTAGCGGTAAAGACCACTTTACACGGAGCAATTTGTACGCAAGTTTGATGCTATGCAAGTTTGCTGCCAGATATAGCATGAGGACAATTGGACATTGATTTGCCTTTTCACGGAGCAAGTTGTACGCAAGTTTGGTGCTATATATTGCAAGGTAAACTGTGCTGCCAACCAGACAATTTTGACGTGTCTCTGCGTTTGTTGACAAAAACATAACCTAGCATTTGCTTTTTTTAAGGAAGTTTTTTAGTTACACAGACCGACCTATTATTATTAACATGTGCAGTTGCTACTATATTATAAAATGAAATCGATTTGGTAACTTTTTTCCAGGTTGGTACCACGAAAATAACCATAAAACTTGCGTGAAAATCGCCGAAAAATAGAACATGTTCTAAATAATTTGATGGCACGAAAATGGCCTCAAACTTGCCTGAAGGCATGCGCAGTGACTAAATCATTCTTGCAACAAACTTGCATAGCATCAAACTTGCGCACAAATTGCTCCGTGTAAAGTGGCTTTAACGGTAACTGTACCTAACACATTTGTATGCTATGTTATTTATTAGATAAATAACTTGCCTATAAGTTTTCACACATTTTAAAAATATTATAATGCTACTATACTGTCAACTTTTAGTAAATAAATTAATTTATTCATTTGTTTTTAAAAATGATGATTTAAAAGGCTTCCTGTTTTTTTTTGCGGTTAATCAAGTCCCATCAAACATTTTACGTTATTATAGATTTAAAATTGTTTAAGTAGTAAAAATAAATGTGCTAATAGTAAAAAAAGTAATATATAAACCACGGTAGGGAAAACTTTTACAGCCTCGTACTGTACTCTTATATCTCCCAAAGCTACGCATCTCGGAATATCCGCTCGGCTAAAAAAATATATTTTCTACCTTAGTATATAATTACTATTCGATTGAATTAAAAATTCATTTTAGCACACACACACACTGCATATAAAATTCAAGTTGAGAAAGTGTAACTTTTAAATAAACTTTTTTATTTTAAATTTTACTAAAAAATTAATTATTCAGAATTTAGCTGGTGTTTTTAGGTATAAAAGCACAAGATTTTATATATTTTTTTCCTAATGAGCACTTAATGAATTTATTATGAACATAATTTTCTAGGCTTCAGACCTTTTCCAATAAAAGCGTTTTTTTTTTAAGAATATTGTTAGTAATATTAAAGCGTAAAAAACATACTCTTTGAACTGCTTTTACAGCTTTAAAAGCTTTCAGTATTTACTTAATTTTACGCTAACTAATTATATAAATATTGAATACAAAATTTATTTTTTATTTTTCTAAAAATTTAAATAATAAAAAACAAAGTACACAATTTTTAATACATTTATGAAAAAGTAATGCTTTGTCCATAGCATGCTATGGACTGCAGTATTTTTTAACTCTACATTTATTGAAAAAAGAATATTTTCTCTTGCCAACTTTTAAACATTTTACAAAATAGTTTAATTTCCTTTATTTAATACATATGTGACTAGAACTAAGCATAATTTAATATTAAATTTACAGCTACGCCTTTCTGAAAATCCAGCTCTGTTTTAATGTTTAGTTTTTAATTATTTTTAAATGCGTTGTTTTTAAAAGCTTGAACACATTAATCATACTTTATTTTCGGTTTGGACTTTTGTAAAGTGTTTATCTGATTTTGAATTAAACGAACAGTTCAAAAACTGAGTTAAACACAATAATTAAAGTCCAAATTATCCTCAGCTTAATAGTTTTATATTTAAAAATGTTTTACAACAAGTTAAGAGAGACGAGCATATATTCATATATAGTTCCGTTTCATTCTAATTATAAGGTAAGTGTTTCATTTAAGGCTGATTCAGGCATAGTTATCACTAATTAAACTAAGCCGTTCTATCCTTTTCATTGGCCAAAAAGAAAGATGACTTCTCGCCAGGTCAATAAAAAGGAGAAAATTGCTTAGTTTAGTTAATCATAATTATGCATGAATCAACCTTTAAAAAAAATAACTAAAGTTACAGGTTTAGAAAATTTTGTCACAGATAAATAATTTAGATGATACTTAGGGGTCGTCCAAAAAATACGTCACGCAAATTAACCAAAATTCACTTCATACCCCGTTTCTAGCGTTATTAAAGGATGTAGAGATTTCATATTTTGGCTACCCCCCTAATTGGAGAATAGCCAAAATATAAAATCTCTACAGCGTTTAATAAGGCGAGAAACGGAGTATGGTGTATGAATTTTGGTCAATTTGCTTGACGTGTTTTTTTGGACGCCCCCTTAGCATTGTATATTGCGCAGATTATTAAATAAAATCACTCTGTATGTACCTTTACCTTTAAAAATTTCATCTTTAAACATATACGCATATAATCTCGTATAGCTTAAAGCTTTCTAAATTTAAAAAGCTTTCATGTTCTAAAACTTAATCGTTTTTAAAGATTTTCTCAGAGCTTTGTAATATTTGCTGCAAGGTTATATTTGTTTTTATGATTTCTATTGAGGTATTAAAACGTAAACAGCTTATTTCAAATGGGTAATAAGTAATGTTTTTTTTTTTAAATAATCCTTTAATAATAAATTTAGGTGTTTTGGTAAAGCATTACTGTTTTTCCTTAGTTTTAAATAAAGAATTGCCCTGCAGAATTAAAATTTTATATTCAAAAAGTCCATCTTCGACGCAGCTCCCTTAGGGCTCATTACCGGACCAACCTTTGTAGGAACTTTTTTTTCATATTTTTTAACGTAGAATCACCTCTTAAATTTCTCGAACTTATTTCTGAATAAGCCTGTATATTTTAAGTAACATACAATATGCAGTAATAATTTAAATACTATCAACAAAGATTAATCTTGTGTGTTGATTTCATAATGAATTCAATTTAAATATAATTTATACATTATAAATTAAGGAAGTTCGTTATTTACAAGCAAAATCCATCCATTTATATGGTTTTCATGTAACTTTAATCTCACCTTAGTTTAAATTGTAAGGCCCTTGTTATAAATATGTTTAAACTAGTTTTACCTTCCCTTTGACACATTATAACTAATATTAGTTATCGTGTATGTCAAAGAGACGGTATTTGATAACTTAACAATGACTACAAAGTTTGTTTTATGTAGATAGTTTTCAAAATATATCCAATACCAAATTGAACAAGTGGTTTCACAAACAAAAGTCAACTCTGAATAGTCATCCATCAATTTTGAAGTTTCCTACTTCCAACAGATTAAATAAAACATGAAGTACTTGTTTTCAACTGTATCAAATTGTTATTGATAATTAATTTTAACCGCAAAATCCTTTAATAATACTGGGTGATTCTACTTTGAAATACGAAAAAGCTACCAAGAATTATAAACTGAAAGACTAAAATACTCCTTTTTTTTTCTACTATCTAAGTGAAAGCTTGCATATAATCTTCCGTTGTCAAGGCAGTATCAAACACAACAGACTCTGTCTCAGCAAAAAAACTTCAGTCTCGAATACCAAAAACTTAGTTCGCATATATACCTAGCATACTAGGTGCATAATATATTATTTTATTCAATACATACAGATAATAAGACAATTACCAGCTTTATTTTAAATAGATAAACTCAATAATAACCCCCGCGTGGCTTTTACTTTATTGAGTGGATAATTATTTATTTTACTCACTCAACTGTCACTTGTCAAATTATTTTCTTGTAAATGTCATTAAAATTTTTAATAAAAATATGAGTTCCTAAGCTATTTATTGGATAAAACCTTGTATGGCACTCATGGGTAAACCGATATTGCCCACTAGTACCATAAATAACTATTATTCGATTGTATATAAAAGTTTGGATCACTCAGTTCGATGATTGGGAAATTAGATACATGTAATATTTTATTAGTTAATTATTATAATTTAGGATAAATAATTGTTTATATTAATTATAATTTTTGAAAGATAAAAGTCATTCGGAGGAAAAATGTCGTAGAAATTCATCATGGCAAAAGATTTAAATCTTTTCAGTTCAAAAACTTCAGAAAGTTTTTTATTGTCAAAGTTGGATTGTTTTAGAGCGGCTGATTCTCATTAAAACCAGAGATAAACACAGACATAATAAAACAAGTCGTGAAGATATATAAAGCTACGCATTCCATTATACAGGGTTATTCAGAAAAAGTTAAAAAATATGAAAAAAAGTTCCTTTAAAGGTTGGTCCGGAAATGAGCCCTAAGGGAGCTGCGGCCCTTCGAAGATGGACATATTAAATGGGGAACAACAAAAGCACCAATAAAATTTTAATGCTGCTGGACGATTCTTCACTTAAAACTAAGTAAAAAGTATTCTTCACCAAAACACCTAAATTTAATATTAAAGGAGATATAGCCTTTTAAAAAGTAACATTTTTAGTAGCACAAAATGTTACTTCATCTTAATTGCATTTTTTATGTATTTTTACTGAAAGAATCTATATTTATTACAAAAAATCCAAAAACATTTCCTTCAGATTTTTCTGATTTTTTAAAAGTTTGACCCACATAACTTTTTTGTTTTTGGGAGGATTATTTTCAAAAACAATATAGAGATTTTGCTCTCATAGAACTTGATTTTTCCTAAAAATTTCGAGTTGATCGAAAAATTCGTTCTTAAGTAAGTATAGTGTACACAAAAAACGTGACATGAGACGGAAAGACGGATACACGGACAGACAGACATTTTGAAGGGTCTTATTTTGCCACGAAACACATTTGTATCCAAGAATTTTTTTGTCTAGGACGTTTTTTGACGATTTTGGAAAAGTCCAAACTAACGTATTATGCTCTTCTAGCGCTCACGCGAATAGTATAATAAGTTCTATTACAACTGCAGCACGAAAATAATAAATAAAGACAACTTACCTGGGTTGAAAAGTCAAAATCATTAATTTTGCTTATCTACTCTTGTAAGCTAAATATACACTAAGCTACAGGAAAATTAAATGATATTTTAGTTTTAGTATAATTTAATAATTATATTTAAAACTTTGATAATTTATTCGCAAAAAACCAAAATACGTGCTTTTTATAAATTAAACTAATCAATGAGTGAACGAAAATAGTGCAAACTGGTATTTTCTGTTTTTGGTTGAATGAGGCATTTTTTGCCTCTTTTTCAAACATGTATTAGTCTATATCTTTTTGAATAGAATTATTAGCTAGCACCCGGTTCGCCCGGCCCTTGCGCCCTCCCATTATGTACCTATTTAATTACAGTTAAACTAAATGTAATTTCATGATGAAGATACTCCTCTTTGTTTTTAGTGGCCTATTTGCATCAAAACAATACAAATCCTTCATGACAATGTTAATTTGGAGACAAGTACACAGTTTGGGCAAAAATTTAGAGAACCCTATCAATCATGTAGTAGCCCTTTATGTAGCAAGTTACGCAAACAGGGTCTTACGCAGGAGTCGGCAAATTAATAATGCCGTAAAAAACAAAATGAAAAACAAATTATATAAAAAAAATAAACAAAATAGATGAAATTGAGATGAGAAATGAATAAAAAATGATACAAAAAATAAGATAAAATACAAAAAAAAATGTTTTGGTTGATCCCAAGCAAATTAATTATACATAAAGTACTGACACTGACAAATAAAACTGTTTAATTTAAAAAGAAAGACGCTTTTTTCCGCTGTTTCCAAGCCGCCCATAAGCGGCGTTGCCTATAAGTATTAAAAATCCCTAAGATGTACAAGTAAAATATTTCAAACAGACAATTCAAAAAAAAAAGCAAGGAGTTATTGTCAAATGATTTGAAAGCAGAATTTTTAATGTGGTTGGATCTTTTACAAAATATAGTACTAAAACGAAATAATTGGCGCAGTCGATAAAAAGGAAAATAAATTTTTCTATTTTGCGACTATTATAAGCTCATAATCACACGCATTTTGCGTGTTCTTATAGGTCTATAAGAGGTTTGTACTTTTTTTTCTTTTGGGTTGGCAATACAGGGCAAAAGACAATCGCTTGGCTTTTTCCGTGTAATTGCCAACCCCGCTTTTAAGTTTAGTTTTCTACGAAATTGTGTTTTAAGTTAATTTTTACCATGTTAGAGTTGTGGCTTGGTTACTTGCAGTGGAAAAGAGAAGAGCAGACTATAAAAGATATCAAAATATCGTTTGTTCTATGAATTTTAAACATAGCGACAATTGTAATGCCAACCCAAAACAAAAATCCCTAAATCTGTCATCAATTTATGTGTAAGTTTTTTTTAATTTTAGAGCAAAATAGAAAAAATAGTATAAAGCACTCATTTCATAACACGTTTTGAGCGCAATAGTGCTTTATAGAACTCGCCGCAAGCGGCTCGTTTTCTAAACTTGTACTCGTGCACTAAAAACGGGTGTTATGAAACTAGTACTTTAATATACTATTAACGACGCGTCTTTCTCGTGGCATTAGATATATAGACGTGTCACTACTTGGTGTGAAAGTACATAGTTGGATCCCAAGCAACCCATTACATAATCGAACCATAATGGCATGTAAATTAATTACCTAGTATAAATAGGATTAGTTTAAGTGTTATCACAAGAATTTTCTTATGAGTTTCAATGCAGGATCAAAGTAGATTAAACTCCAGAAATTACTCTCATGTTATGCATAGTGCATTTAACTTGTAATTTGTTGTCTAACAGGGTTGCAAACATAATTTACCGACTAATTAACATAAAATATAAGGTTCCATCTTTCTAATAGAAGGTACCAATATTATATCAAAAACATATTTAAAGGAATACAATAGTATATTACGCACCGAGTACGCGAACCTAGATTTTAGAGCACGAGAGTGCAGACGATGTGCATTAAAATGGCTTGCGTCGAGGTGCGTATACTTTTTTTCTACGACCTAACACCTAAACATCAAAAAAACGCAAAAATTATCTTAACATTAGTTTGTCAATTTGAGGTTATGTGTTTGACGTTTCTGACAGCAGGTATGTAAAATCAGTTAATCGTCACTTCCCAATCGTTGTCATAGGCAACGGCTGGAAAATAGGCACTAACTACTAACTAGGTCGTAGGAATAGTTATTTATGGTACTAGTGGGTAAAGTAAGATATTGTCCATGAGAAAATTAACCTGCGAGGCGTCAGCCAAGCAGGTTAATTTTTATTAAAATTTTAATGACATTTACAAGAAAATAATTTGACAAGTGACAGTTGAGTGGGTAAAATAAACAATTATCCACTCAATAAAGTAAAAGCCACGCGGGGGTTATTATTGAGTTTATCTTTTTAAAATAAAGCTGGTAATTGTCTTATTATCTGTATGTATTGGATAAAAATAGTTATTTTTGTATTACGAGCGCAAAATGACTGATTTCTGGTTAAGCGTGGAATTTGCTGATCGAGATGTCTGGCCGAAAATACTAAGAAATATTTTTATGCGGTCTGAAACCTTTATTTGTTTTTGTAGAAATGTTAATTTTTCTATTAGATCGTACTTTCATAGAAAAAGTTTTTTTTATTTATTGAAGATTTATTTTATTTGCAATTTTGGCGAAGGCGCCACTGTAGGGTTTTTTAAAATACACTGCGTGTCAAAAGTCCTTTTACTTTTGAACGGCTTAAGATATCAACTTGAAATTTAGAACACGTAAATAGCATGACCCAAATATTTTTTTAGTTTATATTTGATATGTTTGAGGGCACGATGAAGTCAGGGGGCAAGAGGGGTAGTTTTTAAATGGTACATAACAGTTACTGCAAAGCTCATAAAATTCTCTATTCGACCATATATTTTTATTTTTTTTTAAATTGTACTTTAAACTAATTTTAAATGATTAAATGAAAATAAAAAAAAATCCAAGAAAAAATTTAAATTCAACAAATCACCTTCCCATTTAAAAAATATTTCCCTTTGCCCTCGTCTCCATTGTTGAAAATACGTATACCCATAGATTTAAATGCCTTATTTAAAAAATACATAAGTTTTAAGTCTAGAATGAACGTAGAACGTACCACAAGCTGTTACAAAAATAGAAGGGCAATCATTAATTTATAAATTTATGGAAATTTAGGTAAACAATACAAAATAGTGTGCCTATAAAGAGGCCAGACAGAGGTCCTGTATGTTCATAAAACCATGCATAGGTAGGTACTAAATCTCTCATGGGTTTCACATTAAAGGTTACGATATCATTTGAATTAATGGGTTACTTCAAATCGTGAGCAACCTTTGCGGCGACCCACGGGCGGTTAGACCGGCTTGACAACGAACTTTTTGAAAATATGGGCTAGGTCTCTGGCCTGCAGACCTGCTCCAGTGTTTAAAAAAGCTCTAGCTATGAGGATTTTAAATTTCCAAAATGGTTAAAAAATACCCTAAGTAGGTATTTTTATTTATTTATTTATTTATTTATTTGAATAGATACACAGAATCAAACACTGAATTTTCATAAAAAATTTCGTTCATATTCGTAAAAATGAAATTAAAACCAAATTTATAAAGTGTGGTACACGGATCTGTGACAGTTAAAGGAACGCAATGGAAAATTAAAATCGAAAATACGAGATTTCTAGACTGATTAATTAACTAACTACCTTAAAAAGTCCTATAGGAATAGAATAAACATATATTATATAACAGAGCCTATTTGAAATATATTTTACATTTTTTTCGAGTTTAATTTGATGAGAAATTTATTTCACTGTTTCAGATCCGTGTGGCTAATTTTACATGCTCAATTTTTCAGAAAACTTAAAAAGTGCTTTTTCAACCCAGTCTACTGTCAATTTCTGGCCAAATTATATTTGGATATCGAGACAGAAGAGGATTTCTATTGAATTATCATCGGAAATACCCTACTAAGTCAACTTATCCATAAATTTCACCTTTTTTTATCCTTTACTGTAGAATTGGGCACGTTGACACCTTTAAAACTGGCACTAAATCCGATAAATTAACATAACAAGGATTCTAGCCTCATTTTACGTAAAAAATGTTCCTTAGGTACATAAAAACCTTTTACTACTTTTTTCCACAATTTTTTTTCAGTGTATGTTATAAATTATTGTGACATAAAACGTAGTAGCAAAAAACGCCAAAATTAACGTGGTGTTGCTTATCTAAGCCTCCTATATATATATTTGAAGATACATTGATAAGATTATTTCATAAAATTTCCCTAGGGGTTTGCAACGTGTTTACAACTTCACTCTGTAAGCATACAGTATAGTGTTACACTGAAATTACAAGATAAATAAATTCACAAATTGTACAATTTTTATTTCGTTTTTTTCATGAAAATATATAGATTTGTTCGCTCACGTTGCCAGCGCAAAAAAAATTGAATGTATACAAAGCTATATCAAAATATTTTTTTTAGGATACAGTGATGTCACTGTAAAAAGAAGTGATTGTTACCAAGCTTATGTCACCGGCAAAAGACCTATTTAGAGGAACAACAATTTATTGAAGATACCCATATATCACACAATATCCCCCGGATATCTTCTCAATGTCCTCTCAGTCGCATATCACGGGACATTAGTCGTATATCCCAATGATATCCCGAAAGATATGTCCTGAGAATATGCTACCCGTAGATCCCAAGGATATACGGTATGTCCTTCGTACATCCCAGGGACGTCCCAAGGGGATTGTCCCGTGGATGTCCTTTCGGGATACCCCTGGAATAACCTAGGTGCAAGCTTCTAATAGCAATATTTCACAACGTAAGTAATGAAAGCAATACTATTTGATAGCTACTTTTGTCGGGACATTTGTACATAATTAATATCTTTAGGACACGCGGCTCGGAAATGGCTCAGCTTCCCGTTTACTAACAACATATATCCTGAGGATGTCCTACGGATATCTATACACGAAATCTTATATCCTGGGGATGTTGAAAATCCCAAAACATATATTCTGGGGATATTCATTGTATAAACCTATGCTATCTGGTTATTTACTTTGACAGATATAAAGTAAAAGAAAAATAAACTTTTTATCACATCGCACACGAATGCAACCCTTCGGCACCTATTATGCTAAAGTAATTTCCCTAGGGTTATGCAACATGTTTACAAGTTCAATTTAGACAATGAAGATTATGCTTGCACTTTGTAAGTGTTTAGCGTATACTATGCAGTGTTACATTGAAATTATAGCTTCTAAACTAGATTTTACTATCGGATTTGTAAGACCACTAACAAATTAATGCTTCTAGTTATCAGCAGGATTTTGCAGAAGTGTTAATACGTTGGTTTATAATTATTTGTGTGTCTGTAAAAACAGCCTTCTGGATAAAAATGTCCTTAATTAAAATTCAAGCAAAATATGGGTTCAACGGCGGCCATATTTAAAAGTTTACAAAAATTTTACGAGATGACGCTACTGGCAGGCGGACTTCGTGTACTATAGAATGAATCTCGCAATAGAACATATGACTGGTACACTATCGATACAATTTTAACGCGCTGAGTACCAGATATAATATAAAATTATTTTAAGGTAGGTGTGCCAATTATTGCCATGTTAAGACATTTTATTTTTTAATGCATTCAAATTTATTTGTAATCACCTGACACTTTACTACATTTACAATAAACATATCTTTATTCTAATAGGTATAAAATAAACAAACTGCAAATAGTATTGCTTTTTAAAAAAGGTTGCATACACAATATTAGGAATCCATGTCCCAAATACTGCCAGAGTACTGGCAGTAATAGTATAGATAAAACAAAAAAATAACAAACTAATAAGAAAATATTATGGCACAACAAGAATTTCAGCTGTTTTTAGGTACAATTTGCGCACTTAAATAATAATTTGTCGTTTATAGTAAGCCCCAAGCACTCTTCATGTACGTAACGATTGCAATCTTATATCGGCCTGACGACTCTCTCGAATAAAAAGCAGAACCAAAATTTACAACTCTCTGATTTCTTTACTTGTTTTTTATGTTTTTTGTTTTTGTTTGTACTTCGCATGGAAATATTAGGAACACAGCTACTTAGACAACAATCTCAAAAAGTTACCTTTTAGCTTCTTTATTGACTGAAATACATTATGGGCCAAGAAAGTGCATGTTTGTGCCTATCTTATTACGTTCTTGCCCTACAATAATCGATGCTACCCAGCTTGCAACAGTCAGCATCTTTTCGATATATCAGATATACTGGCGGTGCCATCTATGATACAGAGGACGAACTAACAAGTTTAAAAGAAGTGGCAATAATAAGAACATGTCAGTAATTGGCTCACCCACCTTATATATTTTATATAAAATTATATTATGTAGAACTGGTGCCGAATAATAGGATCTCGTTTTCTAAACATGTCCTCCTGTGATAAAGCTAGTACCTTAATAATAATATCGTATGACTATGGAACACATAAGTATTCGACATTTTGTAATTGCAGGCCTCCTTTGTAAATGGATATGTTTAATCTCCCCGGCTATAAATTTGATATGGTTAAAATTTACAACTGTGTAGAGTAATTTGCAGAATATATCACTATAATAATGTTAATTACAGTGTTTTGATTGCGAATATAATACAATGAAATAGTTTTGAACTAAACATTTATATAAATGAAAAGTACTCTCCAAAAGTTGAACATTGCTAGAAACAGGAAACTTTTTCTCCAGAAGTAAGTGTTTATTTAAGTTAATTAAAGAATTAAAAATTTTAGTAAGAAAAAACAAGCCGTGAAGATTTATTATCCTTCGTTTCTATAGAATACTCGCAGTTGCATTTATTTTAAAAGTTGAACTTATATAATTGAATATTGGAATATTTTTAATTTTGAAGTTTTTTTTTTTAATTTGGTCCTTTGGGAACTCTTTTAATAAAGTTGCTTTTTCATTAAGGTAATTATTCTGAAAAAATTAAGTTGTTCAGAGCTTTTCTTCCACTATCTTATATATTTTTTTGTTTTTGATTTTAATAAAGTAATTTCAGACCAATGTTTAAGAAGGTGTCATCTTTTTGTTTGTTTATTTACTAACAGAAACGCGATACAGCTTTGTGGTGTAAAATGTAGATGTCGCTAGTCGACTTTCAAGCTACCTAGTAGCGATGTTGCGTAGTTTCCATTAAATACTTAAATTAAAAATGTAAAAAACTTTATTGTGTATACTATAATTATGTTTAATAATATAGTATACTTAAATCTATTAAAATTAAGCTACTAGTTCATATAAAACTCATACAGAACTAATGTTTCTTAAAATTTACAATAAAATATCCAAAGTATATGTTTCCAATCGGCAACACTGTACCACTGTCAGTTATTTTACGACATTAGACTGTGAGTTTACACATTCTTTCTCTCTCTTTACGCGTACTAAGTGTAAACAATAGTCACTCCCCACCAACCCCTCACCGTAGTTGGTTCACGCTTCAAACAAAGCATACGGTAGATTTCATCATGCTCCTTCTTGAGGTAAAAGTTCTTTGGGACAGATGAACTGACATTTTTAAAAGTTGCTTATAACGCACTTTCAACAATGTTGCTTTTTTTTTTTGATTTTTGAGAATATATTTTTTTTCGCTGTCGAAATTAAACGTATAACACTCCTCTGCTGTAAAGCTGAAAGGAGCATAATAATGATGTCGCCACTTTTCAATTCAAAATTCAAAGCAGAATTAATCATAATAAAATTTTAAATTTGTAAATTCAGATCGAAAAAATTAACGACTTAATATATCTAATGCAAATTTTAACTATAAAAATTAGAGCCTAATAAAACCAACTCAAGATAATATCTCATATTATGGAATGCTTCGCATTTTTCGAGTTTTCTTGTAAAAATTAAATTTATTTAAAATATCCTTAAAAAATTGAGACGCTCTGTGTTTTTATATATTTTTATTTAAAGTATTTTTTTCAAGAAAAATTAGCTAGAATTAACCAAAATTTCTTAAAATTCAAAACAAACTTTTTTGGTTTAAATGAACCACACTTTCAGTTCTTTAAAATGGTGTGCCATAGAAGAATTAATGAAAGATAGTTATTGGAGACGATTGTACCAAAAAAAGGATTTTTCTAACCAAGGACGCGTGTCTTTCGATATGTTTAAAGCCATATTCTCTTGTTTCAAGGGTAGTATTTCTTCGCACCAAATTCAATCTCCTTGAATAAAGAGCAAGGGTTTTTGAATCACGATATGTGCTCTTTATTCAAGGATATGATTTTGGTCGAAAGAAATGCTAGCCTAGAAACAAGAGAATATGGCTTTAAAAATATCGAAACATGCGTCCTTCTTTCAAGGAATTCTTTTTTTTTCTGTGTGAATTGGTATAGTTAGGTGAAGAGATCAAGCGGTGGGTCACATACTAAGACGGGAAAAAAGCTATTTTGGGAATTCGAAGAAAAATGAAGCACTGCTTACAAATTACAAAGGATATAGTGTTTTTAGACGAAATTAAAGAAGTGTCTAGGGATAGGGTGGGATGAAAAGCTGTCTCAAACCAGTATTTGAACTCTTTCATCTGTTTGACAGCGAAGAGTAAGTACAATAAATTTTTATCAGATGCAGATTTTAACTCTGCAATGCGGAAAATGTCCAATCACTTTTATAAGCTCTTTCGCTCGTCTGTTTGCTTAAACAGACATGGAAAGGGCTTAGTCCAAAATTACCCTGCTCACAACCAATATCGTAATTGATTAATATACAGTTTACTAACTTCTATCTCTCTCCTTCTCTCTCTCTCTCTCTCTCTCTCTCTCTCTCTCTCTCTCTCTCTCTCTCTCTCTCTCTCTCTCTCTCTCTCTCTCTCTCTCTGTCAATTTATTTTTTTTTTATAATATTTAGTAAACAACTTTTTTATTTTTTTTTTCTTTAAATATTATTTTGTATACAGGGTTATTCAGAAATAATTAATCCAGAATTTTAATGGGTGATTTTTCATTAAAAAGTATGAAAAAGTTTATACAAAGGTTGGTCCGGAAATGAACCCCAAGGGAGGTACGATCTTCCTAAGAGTACATCTAAAAATAAGTTTTTCTTTAATATATCTGGAACCACACGTAATTTCAATTTTTTAATTTTAACCAGGGACGTGCAAAATGGGATGAGAGGTCACTTTTTTGCCCCATTTTTTTCTGTATTTATTCTGACATTATTTTATAAAATATGATTCTTATGGCCTGTTTTTTCAAGCAAGATAGTAAATTAAAAATCGCACAGTAAATATTTTTACAACAGGTTTGAATAGAATTTAGTCACGTTTTGTAAAATAAACTACGCAGTATATTCGCACATCCAATATTCGAATCTGTTTTAAAAATATTCACTGTGGATTTTCAATTTACTCTCTTGCTTGAAGAAACAGACCATAGTAATACCGTAGCTCCAACTGTTCTTGAGAAAATTACAGTAAAATAGAAAATTTCACGTTCTGAGTATCAAAAATAATTTTAATACTACAGGGTGATTCTATATTAAAAACTGTAAACAAAGCTCGTATACACCTAGGTTCGAAAATCTGTTTTAAGAGTACTAATAACAGTTTTTAAGGAACCGTAGCTTCCTTAAAAGTGATTTGTGGATATACACAGGAATGTTTTTTCATAGTTTTTAATGTAGAATCGTCCCTTAAAATTCTCGACCTTATTTCTGAATTCCCCTGTATGTTGTTAAGTTGTTGTATCACCCTTTGCTAAGATATACGTCAAAAAGCCACACATAACTTACATTCAATGCATGCGTGTATTAAACACACTGTATTTTCTGAAAATTATGCTACAGCTTGCTTGATTTATATGACCAAATGTTCAAGTTTATTTATGTTTATAGTACAAAAAAAACTAAATTCTGACTCGTTTCTAGTTCTTATAAATAGAAAGAACAGACTGAAGTGCCAAAAAACCCTACTACGAAAAAAGCAGGTGCTCCATGCATATACCTGAAGAAAATAAAAAACCGAAACGTTGGTGAATCAGAAGCAATTTCTAAATTGAACACGTAGGGGGAAATACCCATGAATGAGACATTTTTTTTAAACGCCTGCCAAAATTTTATTTTTAATATTTTTTATTATCATATTTGGAAATAAAAGAACACAGTCCAGGTGTTAAACCCAAATAATATTTATTTGTACCAAAACTACAACCATTTAAAAAAAAACGTAACTTGTCCCATTCATGAACACGGTATTATTGAATGGGACACAAATACAAAATTGCCATTAAAGGTAATAAATCATAAAAATAAGTATTATTATCACTATAACTAATAACAATAAACCTATAATGTCATTTTATAACAAAAAATTCTTTTTTTTACACAGAATTTATTTTAAATAATTTTACCCTGTTTTTTCAAATCAATATCAAATATTAGTTTGTTTTGAGTTCTAACTGTTTCAAATTGTTGTATGGGTAGTACCCTAGGCACTTTCTGCCCTTTTAGAGGCATTTCTTATCTAAAAGAGATTGAATGGAATATGTCAATTGTCCCATTCAATAATACTAACAATATTATCAAAAAAATAGACTAAAAGTATTTATCTTTTTCTATAATATTCGATTATTTGGTATATGTTTTATGTTGTTCTAGACTATTACATAAACCAAATTTAAACAGTTTTCTTTTACCTTTCGTCAATAAAACATAATTCAAAATTATTAAAAACGTTCTTTTAACTTGATAAAACTGAATGTCCCATTCATGGATATTTCCCCCTCTCCTATAATACCGAATAATAAAAATCTGTAGATTTCTCTAGATTTTCCCTTAAATCCTCATGATGATGAAAATCCAAAACATGGGCGAATTATATGTAATTTTTAAATTTAATATAAACCCTATGATGCCAAATTCATAAAAAAAATTATAGATTTCTTTGATTTTCTATTAAATTCCTGGTGATAACTATCATTATTGTCGAAACATGAAATTTTATATAGGCTATGTCATTCGCGCGATCAAGGCAAATCTTTTAATATCTCGATCATTAAAATAGGCCTAGTAGTCAAGGCTCTAGCGGGGAACAAAAATGTGAAGTCGGTTAAAAAAGTCCAAACCCTTCTTCCGCGTTGCGTCGGGTATAAAAAAGGAAAAAATAACCTTTGGATTACGACTTATCATACTAATTAGTGTTTAAAAAGGAATTTCTTTTTCAATTACATAAAAAATTTTAATTTATTACCAGAACATTAAACACAAAATTAATTATTTTTATCTTAATTAAATTTATTCGTTTAATTAATAATTATAATTTACTTGCACGCTCATCAATATATTTTATCATTTACAATAAAGTATATAGAATTAAAATTCAATTATAATTATGCAAAAATTATACAAATTTTAAGCACTTGTTTCAAAAAAGGCGAAAAACTTGATGAAAGTTTTTCGTTTTCGTAGAAAAAGTATTTTTTTTATACATTTTATTACTTTTCTTTACTGAATATCATACTAAATAGGGGCATTTTCATGAAAAGCTAGTAGATTTTCTAAAACTAAAACTTTTCTGAATTCATCTTTAGTCTAGATAAAAATAAACTTACCACAAAGGTGATAGCTAAGTATTCAGTAAACTTTTTATTTAGCTATTTTGGATTAAATTATTAATTAAGTAAAATATATTATTGAGATTGCCTAGCTAACAAACTTTTAATAAATATTACTATAAAGGGTTCACTAATGAATTAAGTTGTTGCTAGGCAATCTCAATAATATGTTTTGCATATGAAAATATGATGACAGATTTGTCAACCATCAGATATTTTTTTGAAAAAATATATCAAGAAAATCTAAAATATTTAATTATGAAATATTTGTCGATGTACCAAACCATGTTTCAACATAATCAAGCAAAAACGTAACTGAAAATATGCAGATAATTAGCAAACACGTGGAAAATGCCAGCATGTGGAAGTTTCACAAAGTTTTAAAATTTTTATAGAACCACATGTAATTAAATGATAATAAAGCCTTTTATGTAATATTTATCTTGCCTGTTCTTTAATTAATAGAGTATAATAAACTTAAAACGGCTAATTAAGTTAATATTTACGTAAGTAAAAAATAACCTTAAAATACGTCAAAAAATCTGTCATAATATTAGATTTTTAAAAGCGTTTTTCTCCGAAACTGGTCATTTAATTTGGCTGCAATTTTCCTAATTTAATGTTTACCCCCGAAATTACAAAATATTAAAATTTGAGGCAGTTTGACTGAGGCCCAGGAATCCCCCTATATGTGTGCCAGGTTCTTTACAATTTTGGAGAAGTCGACACTACAGTTAAAGCAAAGTTATAAAAATACCTACTGTCTTAAAAACTGTTTTTTATTAGTATAAAATTTATGACTGTATGAAATCATTTAATATTTATAATTATATCAGAAATTGGTTTAAAATTAAAGATTTTCACTCAGTAGGTAAACTGCACTTAAAAGTTGTACCTATATAACTGGATGTTCTTTTTGTACGTATCATTTGACATGGCTAAAAAAGCACAAGGACTAAGTCAAAGTACCACTTTAACTCTATTGGAATTCCTTCAATATAAAAGAGATATAATTGTGACGAGTTTTAAAAACGTGACAGAATTACTTTTCATTTTAACACAGATTGAAAGTTATAAAGATAAAATAAGCTATAAAATGGAAATAAATTAAAATACTAAGAGAATATTTTTCTTTTTCTTAATTTTTTTCGTAAAATAGTTTTTTTAATAAATCATATTTTTTATTAAGCCAAAAATTAAAAATCGTTCTTCTCAAGAAAAGGCTGATAGATTTTTTTTTTGACTTTAATCATCATGATTATTATAAACGAACTATTAGAACTAAGTCATCAATAAATGTTTCCCTATAAAACAATATCATTATGATCATGATCGGATTATCAACATGATGATTTTGTGTGCTGTATCTGAAAATCCAGATGTGTTTTCTGGTAAGAATATAATTTATATATTTGTAGTATGCTGTACTGATAAGTGAAAATACCTTACCCCTACGATGTATTTTTTTACCCCTCTTTTCTCCAATCTAAAATCGTGCTTATTGTTTGCTTTTTAATTTATAAAATATAATTTATTTGTGGATTAATACGTTATAATTAAGAGGTTGTATTAAATATAAATTATAATCTCTCCCTAAATATCAATTCGCGATACTAGGTTAGGTACCGGTGATTTTTTTTCAAATTTTACTCATATGAATCCTAATTTTTGGAAAATGCAACTCCTGCTAAAGCAGTCGTTGCATTTTCGTCATTGGGATTAATATTCGTAAAATTTATGTAAAAAACTACCGATACCTAACCTAGTATCACTTATGATATTACCCCGGATAATAAGTTTTATGAAACTGAAAAATTGTCAGACGTCATCTTATCATTAATTAGATTTTGTTAATTCCCTGGTGAAAAAAACTGGTGTTTCAAGTCTTGCGAAAAGAGAAAAAATATATAGACTGATAAGAAAAAAGCTTAAAGCATAAAACAAGTCAATTAGTCCTTAATAAGATACTAAAAAGTCGATTTTTTAAATACTTTATGTCATTTAATTAAAAAGTATAAATTGGATATATAAAAAAGTTTTCTTTTTACTTTGTGAGTTTAAAAATGGTTTCATAAATATATGTCCTAAAACGACTCGTAAAGGGGATACGTCCCTTTAAAAGGGGTTTCAAAAATTTGATTTTTGTTTAATAACTCAGGAATCAATGAAATATATATAGTCAAATAAAGAATTATACGACCCCCATATCACACGACCCCCCCTATCCTTTCAAAACAATGTTCTCTCTTGTATCCCTGCCTTCATTGTACCTCCTTTACATATCAAATACACACATTTTGTACTCTCATCAATGCATTAAGCTTATAACTTTTGTTTATAACTTATTTTGATATATCTAGCAGTTATTAAATATTAGGGATTTCAACCTTAGAAATTATAAATATAAGTATCTTTTTTAAACATTCTTTATGTAGAAAGAAAAAATATATCATTGTGAAATTTTGTAGGTAGGTATTTATATTTAAAGAATACAAATAAAATATCTTTAGATTTTTAAAGTGCCATTTTCTGGCCATATTTTTTTTTTATTTGAAAAAAACATCAAAAAACGGTGGTCGCCATGATTTCAGACGTCTGTATAGACTGATAAAAAAATTTCTGGCCAAAAAATGGCACTTAAAAAATCTCAAATCATTTTTTGTGTATTCTTTGAATATAAATAAACATACCTACAACATTTCAGATCTTTGTTCTTTCTATATAAAAAAAAGTTTTAAAAAAGGAATATTTTTATAATTTCTACGGTAGAAAGACCCCTAAATGGACCATTCTATATATTCGAAAAAATTACCCCTAGTAGCTACTACATATCGTATTTGCAATTTTGGCGGACGCACCACTACACATTTTAGTTTTCACTTTCATTTTAAAATAAAAATTTAAAAAATTCTTTACTTTTGTGTAGTAGGTTTGTTTTTAAAGTAAATTAACTTAAAATTAAAGTTTCCTCAGTTACAATACTGTAACAGGAAACTTTCCTGTTACAGTATCAGGACCACAAGCACGATATTTTTCACTAAAATATATCTACGTTTCAAACCAAATTTACGCTATTTCTAATAAAATCTGTAATAATTCTGCTTTACATATCCTTGTACGGACAGAAAACTGTACATTTTAAGGCAGATAAAATACGTATTTTTTTTTCCTTATAAAGTTTAGGGTCACTCCATCCAGCGGCGGTTCTAGGAAACCACCGTTAAAGTGTAAAAACAACTTCTGAAACAACCAAATCAAACCAAGGTTTCAAACCAAAACTGTGGAATTTAAAACAAGGCGGAAACAGATATTCTCATACGAACTCTGTAGAAAGAAAACTGTATAGTTCACGGAACAATGATAGCCTTAGAGATAACTTTAATATTTAGGAAACATAGATAATTAGGCGCGAAAATAGTAACAAGGATATGATAAATATTATACATTTTATACTATAATTTATACTTCAAAATTATGCCAAAATTATGTTTGTTAAATTAATATAATCAAAGGTTAAAAACCTTTTTTCGCTGTTAAGAAAATATCCAGTTTTATATGTACTATATCAAAATTCTTGAAATTCCTTTAAAAATGCCGGAAAATCAATAAGCTTTGAATAGTTCGCACGAATTCCTGCAGAGGCGTTGACACCAGTCTGAAAACTGAAAATATTCGTGATAAGCGCTTTGAAAACATTCGTCTTTAAACCACTGACTCTATATATGTTGTTCTACTAATTTTTAACTTAAAAAGATCGAGTGCATAAACAAAACATTTAAAATAAACTAATAAATTAATAATAAATAAACAAAATGACTTTCTACTAAACAAATAATGAACAAAAATTAAATAAACCAGAATAAATAATGTAAAAAATTAAATAAAATTTGTTTTACCATATCAAAACCAAGAATTTAATAGAATAGAAATGTTACTTACTGAAATATGTCTACAGGATTTTAGAAAAGGATAGTATTGTAGTATTTTTGATAAAGTTTTTTTTTTGGGACCATATACAAATACCTGGAAAATAGATTTAGCTGATAAGTGTTAGAAATTGTTGTTATATATTTATTGCATAGATGTTATAGTAACTAAATGTGCTCAATTAGAAAATAAATGTTGCATATCGTCGTAAATTTTATTAAATGTATTAAATATATAAGGGGCCATAAATAAAAATAAAACGAAAGAAAAAATATATCCCAAAACCTAGTGCCAAATAGATTAACTATAAATTTTTTAAATATATTACCAATTTTATATAGAAAAGTTTATATGTATTTTTAAAACTATATCCCAATCAGTGCCCTAGATAAACAATAAAATACAAATATTAACAATTTTACAAAAACAAAAAAAAACAATTTGCCAAATTTTAAATTAGTAAAATTGATGTCTAATGGTATCCTATATGTATTAATGTCTATTTAAATACTAATTTTAACTAAACTAAAAAAAGTCCAAACGCGAAAAATTAAAATATTTAAAAAAAAATAAATAGTCGTGCGCTATAAAAAAATCGGTAAAAATGGCCAATGCAGTACCAGCAATGAAACCAGTGGTTGCTACGGTCAGTACAATAAACCCCCAACCAGAGGGTGAGATGGATGCCTTATTACTTGGAAGAACAAGGGTAAGTTTTTTTGTATTCTTGTGTTTTGATTGGTTAATGTATTTTATCCATTTTTTTAAGTAATAAAAATAATTGTTAATCATTGAAAAGCAGACTTTCAAAATGCATTAATTTGGAAATAAAAATTTTGAACAAAATTTATTTTGAAAATTTACTTTTTAGTTATTTAAACAAGCTGTATATAATGGAACCATTTCATTTCATTATAAATTTTTAATTGTATATTCATTTACATTAACGCGTGCGTTATCTTTAGCAGACCTTGTTTACGAATTAATTTAATTTAATTGAAATATACCATACCGGCTGTGTAAGTTATAGTTAGGCATTGTTATTTTTTACATAAACGCACCCTGTAGATAATCGCGGCATAAATTAAATTAAAATTAACTTTTGTCATTTTTCCTATTATTCAGAAGGGTTTATTTTAATTTTACCAAAATTTTAAGCAGCTTTGGATTGATATGTAGCACTTTGTTATACAATTTCATTTTATTTTTACACGTTAGGTAAAATAACAGATATAAAGTTTATTGACACCCTTTAATAAGATTAAAACAACTAAAGGCTAGTAGTGCACATCATTTATAGGTTAAATAACATTAAAATTTATTTAATATGATGATTAAAATTTAATCTGTGTAAGGACAGAAATTTTTAATTCTAAAAAAAATTATAAAAATATTAATTTATTAACTTACTATGTGCTTGAGTCACACAAGTCTTCAACTTGCTACCATTCAAAAGTCTCCAGACTAGGAGAGGTATGAGTAGTTGTCTACATCTAGCAATAGATGGCGCACAAGTATACATCAATCTAATGACTATATTTCTTTTGCGAATAAAGTTTAAAAATGTTTTCTTAATCAGCGTGCAGAGTTGACTCTTAGTACTGAAGAGGGCCAGCAGCCGGAAACTGTCAGTCTACCAATACCACTCTGTACGATGATTAGAAAATAGATTGATGGAATAATAAATTAATCTGTGTAATTTAAATTTATCTTTAACATAATTTTAGATTAAATTTAAGATTTTATTAAAATTTGCTTAAATTAATCAAAGGAGAATTTTGGTATGATGCAAACTTGAAAATTAACATTTTAATTTTTATTGTTTTATTATAACTGTTTATATTTATATCTAAATAAAAATGGAGCTTTTAAGTAATTTTTGTGGGTCTTAAATTAAAAAAAAATCGTGAAATTTCCTTCAAAACGATGTCTCACACTTGAAATTTAATGCACTGGTCATTAATCAAATTTTACTATTTGGAGTACAAAGCATCAAATTTCAAGTGTGAGGCACTGCTTTAAAGAAAAATTTTGGTAAATTTAACTAAGAGCTTCTTAAAAATAACTTAAAGTCTATACTATTAATTATTTGTTAAAATTTACAAAAAAATCTCTTTATTTTAGGCTGTCTTTGGGGAGGTGAGTAAAAATTAAAATAAAGTATTTAAAATGTTGCTGTAGGACACAATAACACAAAACAATTTAGTGCTATGCATTTTTTCAAAAATAGATAATAAATAAAAAAAATATATTAATTAAAAATTACATTTTTATCATTCATAACTAATATGCAAGGTAGCTAGTTTAGTATATTTTTAGTAGTAAAAGTATACACTATTAGGGTGGACCTTACATTTTTTTTATTATTTTAAAATTTTCATTTAGGTGTAACTAGAAACTTCTGAAAATATGAGAGTGATCAAACTAAGGGTCCTAATTGGGCCCCTAAAAATCGCATTATGGGTAATAAATCGTAAAAAATCGTTAAAAATTGTGTGTAATTTTTTTATAAGTGAAAAATTTAAAGGGCTTTTAATCTTATTTTTTTCCATTTCGGCTTAAAAAATTATGGGCCAAATTTCAAAATGATCAAAAGATTCTGACCAATGTCGAAAATCAGTCCAAGTTGCCTCTAACACTAAAATTTACGAATTTCTACCATAAATGCGAGTCAAGCGGTAAAAAAACATTTAAAAAATGTATCAGATCGGACTGAATTTATTTTTTATTTTATTATTCTAACAATTATTCTTAACATTAAAATGATTTTACTAAAACAACGAGCTAAGTGACAAATAAGGTCTCCTCAAAGTGGCTTATTTAGGAGCTCTTATTTGGAGCTTAGCTCGTTTTGTTTTAGTTAAATCATTTTATTATTATGAGTAAATATTAGAATGCATTGAATAAAAATAAATTCGGCCCGATCTGATACATTTTTAAAATGTTTTTTTTTTACCGCTTGACTCACATTTATGGTAGAAATTCATAAATTTTAGTGTTCGCCCCAACTTTGGCGGATTTTCGGCCCGGGTAATAATCTTTTGATCATTTTGAAATTTGGATAATAATATTGTATGCTCAAGGAGGAAAAAACGAAGATTTCAAGCCCTTTAAATTTTTCATAAAAATTACAGACAATTTTTAACGATTTTTTACGACTTATGGGTAATTTACGAATTTTAGGGGGCCAATTAGGAGAAGTTTGATCAATCTCATATTTTTAGAATTTTCTAGTTAGGTAAATCTAAATGAAAATTCTAAGGTAATAAAAAAATATAAGGTCCACCCTCATACACTACAGTCGGAGAGCTAGCGACCGTTTTCATTTTATTATTTTTTTCCGGCTGTACTTTATATATTTCTTAAAGTACATTTAACTTAAGCTATCTCCAAATTGTTAACGAATTGGAAGTAGCTTAATTTGAATGTACTTTAAGAGATATAAAAAATACAGCCGGGAGAAAAAAAATCAAAAAAATGGCCACCAGCTGTTAGGCTACTAATGACAAAGAGTTATCTCTAGATTTAGAATTTAGAGTTGATCAAAAACAGTCATAGCTATTGGCATATGGGGAAAAAGTTCTAGTAAAGTTCACCCTGTATAATTTTTCTTGCAGACTAACACCTCTACTCTTAGTTATAGAGTAAGGATGTTGGGAGTAAGGATTTTAACGCGTAGGGAGAGTAGGGATTTTAGTCTGCTATTTTTCTGAGAATATTCCCAATTCAAAGAGCTTCTATCTGCAAATATAAAAAATATATTTGAAGATGGTGCTCTTTTCGTTAACAGATCATATTTGTATTAGATATTGGCACATATTTTAAGCTTGTACTATAACTAATTATTGGATCAATCGAGTTACTTGTAGAAAGATATGTACTAATTATAAAAGTTGATACTTTTTCCACTCCATCATGGTATTTACATGCCATGTAGTACCGCATCTGAGATCCAAACAATTGACTAGATGGCATGGAAATTCCATGATGGAATGGAGGAAAAGGCTATGAAGCATAATGTTGAAATTTTGCTAGTGTTGCCAGTATTTATGTACAACAGTATAAAATCATATTAAGAATGCATGCAGTTTTCTAAAAATAAATTTTCTTGAGCATGATGGGGTAATTTAAAATACACTTTACACTATTACAGCTTAAGTAAGACCATAAAACACTTCTTAAAACGGATAAAATTTAAATTACTTAAGGAAGCCATGCAGTGCATTGTGGAATAAAGAATATAAAGTGACTGTCATGCATGCTATGCGTTTACCCATAAGGGAACGTTCAAGTATTACGTAACGCAAATTGTACCAAAATTCATATACTTCATACCCCGTTTCTCGCGTTATTATAGATTACAGAGATTTCATATTTTGGTTACCCCCCCCTAATAGGGGGTGTGTTAGGGGGGTTAGCCAAAATATGAAATCTCTATAATCTATAATAACGCGAGAACCGGGGTATGAAGTGTATGAATTTTGGTACAATTTGCGTTACGTAATACTTGAACGTTCCCTTATGGGTAAAATACTAATCATAGATTATGGTTAATACTAAAAAAATATTTTATAAAAATATTATAGATTGTATATGGCAGTATATAAAATATATGTAGGACTTTCTTATAAGATTAATAGTTATTAGAAATTCCTTTTACAGTTTGGATACGAAATTATTGGATCATTAGTATCACACGTTTCGCTCCTACAAGAAAATTACCTCTTCTGACATGATATATTTAATTTCCTAACTTATGGAGTAGGATAATAGTTATTTATGGTACTAGTGGGTAAAGTAAGATATTGCCCATGAGAAAATTAACCTGCGAGGCGTCAGCCAAACAGGTTAATTTTCGAGAGGGCAATATCGGTTTACCCATGAGTGCCATACAAGGTTTTATCCAATAAATAGCTTAGGATTTCATATTTTTATTAAAAATTTTAATGACATTTACAAGAAAATAATTTGACAAGTGACAGTTGAGTGGGTAAAATAAATAACTATCCACTCAATAAAGTAAAAGCAACGAGGGGGTTATTATTGAGTTTATCTATTTAAAATAAAGCTGGTAATTGTCTTATTATCTGTATGTATTGGATAAAATAATTAGCAATATCTTGTAATTTTATAGGATCAAATTTAGGCATACGCTATGCTTAAATAAGTATTAAAATAGATAAAAAATATAACACGGTAGGCTTAGTTCATAAAAAATGTAACAAATGCTTAAATTTAAGCACGTAACGTAACAGTTTTGATTTCTTAGTTTGGTTTTTTTTTCGTGTAGTCTAGCATACAGTTAAAACTAGGTTAAATGGCTCACTTTAATATTAAAATAAGGTGTAAAATTGTAAATTCAAGTCACGTCTATTTAAATTAAATGATAAGGTCTCCTATTTCCAGGGTTATTACTTAAAATTCACTTTGTGGATAGCAAAAGGTGATTTTACATTAAATAGGTTGTATTTTAAACAGGAAAATAAAAAAAAACAAATTATAGCAAAGAAATATTGACGTCGTGCATGAATATTATATAACTTAAATTTAAATTTAAAAAAATCTTATTTATTTATTTATTTATTTATTTATTTATTAAGTAATATATTATTATTAATATATTAGTAATTATTATGTTCGAGTTTAGCATATTAAAATATATTAAAAAAAATTAAAAAGATTATTAATGTTTGTAGCACAGTGTTATATATGAGCAAAAAGGCTCCAAATTCAAATTTCTTTTAGGTATAACCAGATAAAAAACTCTTCTCATGAAACACATTTTTATAGGCTCAAATTAAGTTAAAATAAAATTCACTTAAACCTTTTAAAAAGTCTTACAAGCTTAAGGATATGGATATCGACCGTAATTTGCAAAAACTTTTAGTTCGACAAGGGTTTAACATTTGTTTTGTGTCAATAAAGTTCCCTTTTTATGTATCCTTGTCCAATAAACTTTGGATAGATCAAACATTGTAAGATATCCTGAATAATCCAGGTCCGTGCACTTAAACGTAAAATGCTGCTTTATGCTTTCCTTTTGTCTACTAAACCATTCCCATCATTTTCATGTTTCCTTTGTGATCATAAAAACCGGAAATTTGATTTTTTCTACGACTGCTTTAGAATGTAAGCAAATACACATACAAAAGTCCAAACACAGAATTGATCCATTCTTGCTCTAGATACTGTATGAATATTCCGTATCAAGTGTTAGAATGAGCACATGTAGTGCCATCTCTTGTTTATCAAAGTAAAGAAAACTGTAGCAAAATTAGCAAAAATATATTTATTTTACCATAAAATATTATATAATTTAATGCAATTTAAAGTTTTGCGTTAAAATTACATAAAGTTTATTAGTTTTTCTTAATATTTGACCAGTTTTTATCAATTTAGTTGAAAAAATTAAAACTGTTCCATCTATTATTAAATATTTAAAACTGATATCTGTCACAACAATCTGACATAACCTTCAATTTTTGCATTATAATTGATAAATATGTGCTAAAATTAAATAAAAATCTTTTTTAAGTACTGATTTGATAAAATTATTAAATAACATTAATTGCTTTATTTAAAAATATGTGTTTTGTTGCATTTACAATGTCAAGTCACAAAAAAACATCGTTTTTAACCTTGTCCGCAGTTTAAACCCATACAGTGTTTCATATTTGCAGTCGAAGAAAAAGTATGGAATAGTCATTCCGCGCTCGCGGGAATATTGTCTATTGCATACTAGTTATAGAATATACTATTAGAGTTTAAAATTTAGACTGATCAATTTTATATATATAATATATATATAAAGTAACAATGTAAAACTGACTTTTTAATTTTTTATACCGGGTGTCCTATCCAAGACGAACCAGGCGTTTCCTTGCGTTATTATTAAAGCTATTAAAACAAAATTTATAACAGTTAATACTGTTCGACTGTCTTTTGTTTTTGAGTTACAGATATTTCTAATAAATTTTTGTTGACAACTGTAGGTTAAAAATGATACAATATATAAAAATTAACGATTTTTTATTCATCATGTGTAATTTGTTTTAGCTGAATAACTTATATTTTTTATTAAATTTAACTTTTAAAAACAACAAAAGTATTTGTTGGTATAGGTAGTTTTCTATAAGTTGTTAAATTAAATAGTATTGTTAAACTGTTTGGTAAAGATTTATATACATCACAATATGTTTCTCAGTGTATTAAAGCCTTATAAAGTTATTTCTGTTTATCGTAAACACCACACATTGAATTCCCTGTGAACCGAATTTTATATTTTCTATTGAAAATATCCTCAGTAATGGGAATTTTATAAAAATAACTATTTTCGACCAATAGTAATTTTCCAGAAAATCAATTCAAAATAAATAAAAATAAATTTTCTATAATATACGTATTGAAATAAGTTATTCAGTTTTCTGCTAAATCAAACGAGAAATAGATAAACAGTAAGACGCGTGTAAATATTTTTATGTGCGAAGTAAAAAAAAAGAAAGATTTCATTTTTTTCCCAACTATAGTACTAGTTAGTAAAATGTTGCAGACCTACAAATAGTCCAGTCAAATAACGAGAAATTCCTATGTGAGACTGCAATAAATGTACACGGGCTGATATTTTAAAGGGTAGTAGTGGATAGTAACAGAACACTCCTGTTAGTTTTTCACCGGGTGATTTGTGTAAGGGGTGTCCGCTATCTTTAATTTTAGGGGTGAGTGCGGTTATCTCGCTAAATATGCATCTGACGATAAAAATGTATATTATCAATTTTGTTAAGGAGGAAATTTTCAACAATTTTTGTTTGGATCATTTTTTTATTATATTAATAACAATCTAGTTATAAATATTCAAAAATTGCCATGTTGAGGTGAAATTGTTTTTTTTTTCGATTTTTCAGCCAAATTATAAATCGGAGGATAAAAGTAGGGACACTAGATCTAGGTCTTAAGTTAGCAAGGCCTTGCTAACTTAAGACCTAGATCTAGTGTCCCTAGATAAAAGTGGTTATGACCAAACTTTTAGCTCTTGAAATTCTCTATGAGTTTTATAATATATTATATTATACATTTTCAAGTATTTTGTTACAGTTACAGTGGGCGCTGAAAGTCGAGTTGCGCCCTCTGTAACTGTACAAAGACACCTATGAAAATTCTTAATATATAAAACTCATAGAGAATTTCAAGAGTTACAAGTTTGGTCATAACCTTTTTTATCCTCCGATGAATAATTTGGCTGAAAAATCAAAAAAAAAAAAAACAATTTCACCACCAACATGGCCATTTTTGAGTGTTTATAACTCGATTGTTATAAATACATTAAAAAAATTATCCAAACAAAAATTGTTGGCAATTTCCTCCTTGACAAAATTGGTAATATGCATTTTTATCGTCAGATGCATATTTAGCGAGATATAGAAATTCAAGATAGCGGACACCCCTTACGCAAATCACCCGGTAAAAACTAACAGGAGTGTTCTGTTACCATCCACTACTACCCTTAAAAATATCAGCCCGTGTACATTTATTGCAATTTACATTTATTATTTGACTGGACTAAAAATCAAGAAAATAGTGATGTATAGCACAGGAAAAGATGCAAGTGGCTTGTAAAACAACTTTACCCTACCATATTTCAAGAAATCTTTGACATAGACTTGAAATTTATAACAAATTTTGTTTACTACTTGGAAAATCTTTGTTCCAAATTTCAAGTTACTGGGTCAAAGCGTTTTTGAAATATCGTAGTGTAAACTTGTTTTACAAGCGACTTGGATCTTTTTTTCTTCTATAGTCATTTGGACTTTTACTGTTATAGTTATTTGCTTTTCAAGGAATATAAATTAAAAACATGTCTAGTAGTTTTTCTTTTAATTTGAGTCAAGCTCAAATTAGAAGCTAACTTTGATATTTAACTTAAGATCACTAATAGTATATTATATACCTAGTATGCTATTAACTTCAAATATCAGTATAGTTAATAGTTTAAAAATTATTTTGACAGAGTTGTCAGTTTGACAAATAAGTTGAAAACAGTTGGTAGTTGACTTTTTAAATTTTTTCATTACAGAACGTCTTCAATAAACAATGCTTAAAAACTAATTTTATTGGTTGTCAAGGTAAACAAGCCTTGACAACGGTAGATAATATGTAAGCTAGCACTTAATTAGGTAGAAAAATAGTCTTTATCCAATACATACAGATAATGAGACAATTACCAGCTTTATTTTAAATAGATAAACTCAATAATAACCCCCGCGTGTTTTTTTTATTGAGTGGATAATTATTTATTTTACCCACTCAACTGTCACTTGTCAAATTATTTTCTTGTAAATGTCATTAAAATTTTTAATAAAAATATGAATTCCTAAGCTATTTATTGGATAAAACCTTGTATGGCACTCATGGGTAAACCGATATTGCCCTCTCGAAAATTAACCTGCAATGGGCAATATCTTACTTTACCCACTAGTACCATAAATAACTATTATTTTTAAATCAATTTGGGCTGCACTTAGGTGCGGGGCGGGCCTGAAAATTCGCTCACTATAGATACCGATTCCTAAATATCACAAAAAATATAATTTAATTGTTTCGTATTTCTATTTCAGACAGTTTTTTTCGTCTATTTATGGAATAGCATTGTCTTATTTTTATCTCAGCTTTTTAAAGCCTTCATTTAACAGCTGTCTTTTCATTTTACGGTTATTGATTCTAAATGTTTACAGTCTAACGTATTTATTACCATACTTTCTTGATAAAATCAGATATAATATGATAAAGACTGGTTTATTAGGGTACCTAACCTTATTTCGTCAAAAATCCCATTAAAACTTTACTTCGGCACAAAATCTGTTAAAGTATTGCTATAAACCCGGATGGGTCATGGTCATTTCACTTTTTTTGACGTTTAGAACCAACTAATATATTTCTGAATTTTATCGCACGTGTATGAACTTCGGTGCCACGTCTATACCTAATCTTAAAAATTTGCTCTAGGCACCTCCAACTTCGGTATAAAAGTTTGATAACCTTATGACGAATAAGAGATTAGGCTTGGATGCACCCAGACAGTTTTCAATTCCCGACCACAACTTAAAGAAAAACAAAGGATAGTGGCCAATTATCCAGAAGGAAATAGCCAAAAATTAGTTTGGAATTGAAACGTTCTGGCGAACATTAGGGTCCGCGCCTCCTAATTATCCAAACAGTATTATAAAAATTAATTCTTAGGTTTTGGTAAGGTATGTGCTTAAGGCTTAATTTTTTGCTTCATAATTTCAAGTTTTTCTGGTTATTTTCCCATTAAAAAAATGGGTCAAGCGATTATTTTTATTTTTGAACTTTTTCCTAACATTCGACCCCTTAATTTTTAAGGTAGCGAGCATTTTAGTTATAATCACTTCGCACTCCACGTGGATAAGACGCTAAAACTTGCACCCTCGCTAGGGAGTGGTAAATATACTCCAATATTTTCAATTTTTTTTTGTAGGATATTAACTCGTCAAAAGGGGGCGGCGGTAGCTCAGTCGTGAACTCCTCGATCTAGTATTCGAGAGGCCGGGGTTCAATCCTCGGTTGTGGAACAACTTTTTCACAGAAATAAAATACCGTCGTTTCCCCACCACGTTGGCTTGTGCTGCCGAAGATCTAAGCACACAGTACAGAAAAAGGTTTGCAGTGGGTAATGCCGCATATCACTCGGACCTGTGATACTACCCTGGCGCACCGAGAGGGAGCAGCAAGGTAGCTGTCAGGTCTGTTGGCCGAGATCACTTTAAGGACTTTCAAGCTACCAGGATCTGTACTAAGGCTGCAAGCGAAAATGATCCTTAAGCAGTTTGGCGCCGGTCCAAGTGCACTGGCAGCAAATAAACTTAAGGATCAAAGCCGCTCACTTAACCAAAAAAGCCGACAAAACGAGGTTCGGATTCCTCGCTAAACTGTAGGTCCCGGGGTACAACAACAAAAATCTTCGTTAGAGTAGAAAAACTAGTAACACAGGGGTAGGCAAAAAGGACCATATGGTCTAGTTGCCAGGCTTGACCTCCCCACCATTACTACTTTTTTTTTTTTTTTTAACTTTTGAACAACTTAAAATTTAAAAATAGAACGTTTTCCCTAATTTAATTTATTTTTTTTTTTATTCTGAAAATGTAATCTGACTTGTCACATCTATTTTTTATAATAGCAGTTGATCAATAAATATATTCTATTCTATTCTATTCTACTACTAACTCGTCAAAATGAGCTTTATCCTCCATGCGCAGCAAACAATTCCAACTTTTTTGTTTTGAACCACTCTAATTTACACGCTTATAACTACTCGTCTAAATTTAATATGTAGCAGTAATTATTTTGCGCAATTTAACCCTAAATTAAACTTAGATTCACGACGATCTAATAGTCTTTAAACTAATGACTCTGCCTAACGGACACAAACTGAATTAAATGTCAGCTCAAGACCTTTTTAGATAATTGAGTAGTTTTCACATGCTAATTAATAACGTTATGAAAATATCACTGTCAACAAATTAAAACTACCCATTTAAAAATGTTTGAAAACATGTTTTTCGTAAAAAATAATGTTTGAAAAAAATATTTTTGTTTCCTTTTAAAGGGATCACCCGGTATATCTTATTTTGTTTCAAACCATTAGTCCAAGCTTTTAAAAGTCAATTAAGATAAAAGATCACGAGTCGGATAACTTTCGGTCCTTTATCCGCAGTTATTTTTTGCCATTATCCTAAATTTTCAAGTTGTATCACTTATAATTTTGGAGCGTAGTTGTAATTTGCTTATTTTATTTTTTAATATTCATCAAATTATCCAAAAGAAAGAATTTTCTTTAATCTATCTATGGGAGGATTGGTGTAGTGGTCTACCGCGTCTGTACATGACAAGTCTACTAGCCAACTAGCGCGAGTTCGATTCTCACCGGCGCCGATTTGCCTTTTTCACTTAATTAATAATTTAAATTTGGCGAAGGCGTAAGTGAAGCGGACACTCCCTATAAAAACTGGTTAGAAAGTCAGTATAAGCCGGTGGTTCCCTCTATTACTAGTCCACACAAGTCCTGGACTTAGGGGATGCTTAATTAAGTAGACTAGTACGAGGTTAAACAAACATGTAATGTTATGTAATGTAATTTAGGAGCTTGGCCGGACACAAGAGGGTATTGGGGGTGTAAAACCTCTCCAAGTTTTTCAGTTTGGAAAATATTTGGATTCATTTGACAAATCTATGGTTATTAAGATTTTCTGCCAGGGGCTTTTTTTTTAGAGGCGAGGTAGATCTGTTCTCAGAGTTTTTTGGCGGGTGTAAAGTTTTATTAGTGGCAAGGATTTTTTTTTATTTATCAAAATTTAAATCTTTGACCATTATTTGACATTTTTACGAGTCACCCCCTCTCCAAAGAAATTGCTTAATTCTGGCCTGGTTTAGGAGTACGCTGTCGATTTTTTATGTGTTGGCGACTTCGCCAAAATTGTAAATCCAGAAAGCAGTGGAGATGACGTATGATTGTGTCTGTATGTCTGTCTGTTTGCCTCTCACATCTGTTTATCTTGAAAACTATTTAAACTAAGTGCCTGCCCTAGTGAGAATCTAGTCTACGTAACTCAATAAATGTTTGCCATAAAGCAAAAAGTTTCATAATTTTTTTTTCGCATGCACCCAGGAGGGCCTATATTTTAACTATAACAGATTAAAAAAATACATGGATTATAAATTTATTCTAGATGGAATAAACTTTTAAAAAACCCCACAGTAGTACATTAAAGCTAGTTAAGGGGGCAAAGGAGGTAAAAACCATATTTTTATCGATAACCCGCATATCGCATAATAAAATTAAACCAAATGAAATCTTAAATAATTTTCTACAAAAAGTGTCCTTTGTATTTAAAAGCTACCACTAGAACCCTTTGAGATAGAGGATAACGAATTTAAAGCATAACAAAGCTGATTGTTTGTATAAATCCCCTAGATGTTCCCAAATCTACCTCTGTATTTGCTTTCATGTCGAATCAAACCAAAATTAATTACTGAGACAAAAACATCATAATCAAGTAATTTATTGCATAAACACAAGTCTGGGTTATCTAATTTTATTACTTTCTACGTGAGAAATTTAAAATTAATTTTGCAGAAAACATTCTGCTCTTGATAGTACAGTCAAGTTAGAATAAAAAACAATTTTATTATTTTTTCAGACTGTCCACACTTGAACGGTGGTTTTCCACTTTTTTCTCGAAAACCATTGATCGGATAAAAAAAGTAAATGGACAAAAAATATTCCTTTTAAAATTCCACATAAACGTGTGCATATTGCACAAAACCCAAATATACCTCTGTTTTACGGCGCGGAAAATTAAGGGTAGTTTTTTACTTACCAAACTTGCCAAAAATAGATTCTCAAAAAAAAGTTAAATGCAAAAAACTACCCAGGGGTAGTTAGATAGGGCAATCTGTCCGGTAACTGTATAGAGTTTGAGTAATATTAAAAGTAACGTGTTTGTTCCGAATTTTTGTTAGGAGTATTTTTGGTTCAGTCGGTTCTACGGTTTTGGGAAAAAAGGCGGCAAACCAGCGGAGTCTTACGTCCAGGGGTAAGCCTTTTTGAAAAAAAAGGGATTTTGCGCTCACTGCTCAGGACCGGTCGCTAAGGGCCTTTGTTCCAATCCTTATAGAAAGCATAATCTCAAAATATCAAAACTTTTATTTTTTCCGCTATTTTTCCTAATTTGCCCTAACTATGACTTTAATTTGCCTAATTAAATTAGAAATTTATTGATAAGTACCAATTAACGCCCTATATTTATTTTTTTAAGAAACAGGATGACAAAAATGTAAAAAAATCACTTTATTTCGATAAAAGAGATTATATTTTGAAGAAAACCTTATTAAATGTGTTTTATTACACAATATAACATACTACAACATTTTTTATTTATTTGCTACAAAATTGATATTTTATTGCAATTTAATGCATTTTTTAAACTTTTATAAAGATATATAATTATTTTTTAGACACCATGTACTTTTTTCAAAAAAGTAAATATAAACCCTGAATTTGGACATATTGAAGAATACCCTAGAATAAAAGGGCTCTTGGGAAAAAAGTGCATTTTTTTCTAGTCTTTATTAACCTCATGTATCAATTTTTATCATTTTTACCCCATAAAAAATCCCTTTTATTTTTGTAGAGGGGCATAAAAATTGAGAATATTTCTTTATTATCCAAAAATACTTTTTTGTTCCATAAACGTTCAATATCAAAGTTTTTATATCCTTAAAAAACAAAAACCCTTCACATGATTTTCTATTTAAAAAAACGCCGGGCGGGACCTCTAAATATTTTTTAAAAAATCTAAAAAAAAATATCAGAGTTGTTTTTTCACCTAAAGGAACAATTTTGAGGGGTGGGTTCCAAACAATCCCGTAGGTCCTGGGCACCCTAATGTACATGTATATATCAATATTAATTTTTTCGTTATAACATTAATTTGTTTAAACATTTACTTAATATTCTAAAATTTTCATTACAAAATTAAATTCTTTAAACATTTACTTATATTCTAGGTATTTATATGACAAGTAATGCTTTAAAATTATGCAGTAGAATTTTATACAAACGTCTAAAATATTTTATAACGTATATATTTCATGAAAATGAGACAGCTATGTTCTTAGCAATATAGGTTTACAGGCAGGCCTAGGTTATACGTGTTATTTAAAATACACAAAAAGTTCTTTATAGAGTTTTATGAAATGTGGTCCAAATCGCCAAATTCTGGGTTCTGTTTCTTTGCGTGCTAGAAGCCCCAAAAAAATTATTACATTCAGGTTAGACTATTTTCACAGTTAAACGCAAATATTCTGCAGGTCAATGGGTAAAAACAGTCTTTAAAAAGTTCATTTGACATCTGTCAATTCTAAAATTTATCATTTAATCAAAAAGTTATTTCAAAAATAGATAATAAATTCTCATTTATTTAAAAGTCTCAACATTACTGCTTTTACCCCTGTTGCCCCAAGATTATTGTGTATAACTATGAAAATTACTTAATCTGAATATAATAAATTACATATTTTTTAAATATTAATTTTTGAATTTAATTTATTCAGTATTAAAGTATGTTTTTTTTTATTAAAATAGGCCAATAAAACCCTTTCAAAATAAACTTAAACCTTCCTTAGCTCATTTTAATTTTTTTCGTAGGTTAAATCGTACACTTTTCATGATTTCGATGGTAACTTGTCTAATGTAGCATTTGCAATTTCGGAGAGATTTGTAGGTGTATAAACCATATATTCTTCTTCAATCATTTTTAATCAATTTCACACAAGGTTTTTGCACAGAAACTCAAGTTAACCACCTGTTTACATAATAAACAAACAAGTTTGAAGTATGGCTGTCATCAAAGTCAAAGAGTGCTGCCGCCAGTGGTGGTTTTGCTAACTAACTTTTTTTTACTGCGTACAACAATGAACTCATTTTTTTACTGTAAAAAAATACACTTCTAACTAGTGTGTTCAGTTATAAAATATGAACATTTTAGTACGCTTGAAGAAAGAATAGATTCAAAATACAGCCGGGAGAAAATAATGAAATAAAAATGGTCACCAGCTCTTGGACTAAAATAAAAGCAGGATTTAAAACTTATGGTAGCGATGACTAAAATTAAATACTGCTTAGAGAAATGAAAGAAGAGGTTAAAGATAGGGTAAGGTGGAGAGCTACCTTAAGATGAGTATTTGATTGAAAATTTTCATTTTGCTGTTTGGACTGTTTATAATTGCTGTTTTTTATGCACAGCGTTCAACATTAAACCACTTACAACGTCCTCCATTTACAAGGACTTTAAAATCTTTAATGGGATAAAAGCGAAAAAGAAAAGCATATTTAAAACTTTTTTTGTGGCTTAGTTGAAATACATTACCATCTTAACAATTTTTTATAAAATTACTAACATTTTATAATTATAGTACGTGTAAACCAGATCTCCCCATAGGATTATAAAATGACAACGTTTCAAGTATTTGCATGCCAATCGAACTCAGTACTGAGCTTCAGTTGGCCAGCACCACAAAATACTTCCCACTAAATCTAAGCGCGCGCCCAACCCACTTTTTACAGCTCTATAGACATTACTATGGGAAGATCTCTTGTACACGTACTGTAAATGTGTAAACATTGTGTATTTGTATAGCCTTCCGTTGAAAAAATCCGTACGTGTATTTAAAAAAAACCTTAAATAAGTGTACAATAAATCTGGTTACATCTGATACATCTTAAGTCAAGATAACCTAAAATAATATTTTAGATAATTTTTTTTAAATTTAGGTATACAAGCAATTGCTTTTTTCCTGCTGGTAACATCCCCGTGACTTATTTTATTTATTTTTTTATCTATATTTAATTTTTCATGTCTATAATAAGATTTTTCTTTATATTTGCACATGTACGAAATAAACTGAAACCAATTTTATACCAGTTATGGCCACTTGCACCAACTTTTGGTCTGGGATTATCTCAGCTAAACCGAGTTTAAGTTAAAAATGCTGAGTTCTGATTGGTCGGCCGTCAATTTAATCCCAGTTTAAAGTTAAACCATCATTGGTGCAAGTGGCCCTTAGTGAGAAACTTTCTAATCCCGAATTTGTTTGATTTATTTTTAAAAGGTCTCCTTTAATGAAATGTTGGTTTATTTACGTTGACTTGGGAAAATAAAAATAGAATATAAATAACATAGAGGAAAGTCGCCTAATTTCGGATACCATTTACAATGTATTCAATATTTAATACTCGGTATTACTTTTTGATATTTTTTTTATATAACCAGATACAACTTATTATAGCGAACCATGATTTGTTATAAAAGCAATTTTATTAGTTTATTTTTTCCAAAAAACACGGTTAAAAAAAATCAGCGCATTTTTGTGCATTTGAAAAAGGGCTCCTAATTTCGGACATATCCGAAAAAAAATTTTCAAGAGTAGATCTGGATCCCATTGGTTATGTTTCTTGTTATTCCTTCACATTTAAGACGTAATTTAATCATTAAGCAATTTTCTACGAAATACTATAGGAACTATAATTTTAGATTCCCAATTTCGAATATCTTAGTATCTTAAGTAATTTTCGTTTTTTCAAAATTGTTTATCTTAGTTTGTTTTATCATTATAAAAAAAATAATTAATGGTTGGTTATCCTGAATAATAATTACTTGCGGATATCCGAAATTGGGAATCAAATGCACAAAAATGGTCTATCCGAAATTAGGCATCTTTCTGCTTTTTAGATTAGAAATTTGTAGAATGTTTACGTTTTCAAATTGCTTAATTATGAATAGTGGATCAACTTAACTAACATCATAACTTACCCAAGACAGAATCACGAACTTTTATAACGATTATTTATAAAATAAACAAGTATAATAATGCAACTGAGCACAAAACTGCCATTTGCAATATAAACGATTTGTGCTGCCATTTAAAGGGGAGAAGCTCTACCGTTATCATATTACAGGACGGATTTAGTTTGACTTTTGGCTTCACATAAAAGTAGGTTTCTGTTTACCTTTGCAGACAGTATCTTAAATACACTACTATCCGAAATTTGGAAACCATCCGAAATTAGGCGCATTTCCTCTATTATGGGCATTTCCACACTAATCGTTTATTTTTTCTCCATCCACACATGAAATTGGCATATCTCAGTTTTTTCCGTGCTTAGACCGAACAGCGTCACTCAAACTTTAACCCATTAATTAAAATACCTTGCAAATACCCAGCTTGGTTTACGCACTAGCCAAGCACATCCACGCCAAGAAGTGGCACGAGAAAGGTGCGTTCTTTAATAAGCTTTCTTTTTTAACGATGCGTCAATGGAGCTCTCTATAACTAGAAATATGAAACAAAAGACGTCTACCCTATCTCTATCTCATTTGTGCTACACTTTCCAGCCAACCAAATAAATACTGTATTTGTTCTTCATACAACAAATACAGTATTTATTTGGTTGGCCGGAAAGTGTAGCACTGAGAGGCACGAATGAACATAGCTAATGTGAATCTGTAGAATAAGATAATTCTACTAAAATTTAGATGACGCCAGTAATTTCTTTAATAAAAATAATATAGTTACACTTTTCGCCCGGCCAAGTAAATATTGTATTTGTTCAACAAAGAACAAATACAGAATTTGTTTGGTTGGGTGGAAGTGGGAGTGTATGTATGTCTTCTATCCTTTTTGGGTAGAACTTTTGTCCCTGTTTAATCTAACGGGAGAAATCGCCATTATACAATAATTGTATTATTACAAGAATAAATATTTTCAAAGATTTTTGTATTGCAATAAATTTAAGAAAAAATGGCAAATTAGATACTTTATTAAACAATATTTCACACGTAACGAATTTATTAATATAATCTATTTAATTTTAATTAAAATTTAATTTGAAACTCTGAAGTAATTATTAAACGCATAATGAAATAGGTACTCAAAATTAAATTATAAAGTTGATAATGCATAAACTACATAGTCGAAAATTATTAACCGCATTCAATTAATCAAAATCTAGTTATTGTAAAAGAATGGGGGTAATAAAGGGGTTAAGGGGAAGGTAATTATACCATGCTGGAATTTTATTAATTTTGCACCTTTTTAGGTAGTTGCTTTTAGTCTATACCAAAGAATTATATACCAAGTACTGACACTGACAAAAAAAAATAAAAAAATAATAGTTAAAAAAAGATCTTTATTTAAAAAACGAAAAACTTCTGGAAAAAAATTAAAGTATAGTGTTTTCATTTTTTAAATAACTTTAACCTCCAAACTGATCCTTATAATAAAAGTATTTTTTCCTGAAAAAGTTACAATCGAAATTTTCTTTCAGCTTTTTTCGATTTTTTACAAAGTTTAACACCCCATAACTTTTTTGTTTTGGAGGGGATTACATTCAAAACAATAGGGATCTTCCCCTCATAGAACATCAGACAGACAGACAGACGCACGGAAGGATAATTTCAAAAAAAAAACAATAGTTTTCTATTTTTTCACAAAAAAAATTTTTTGTCTAGGACGATTTTTGAAAATTTTGGAAAATTCGAAACTACCGTATAATACTATTTTAACGCAGGTCCTGTGAAAATTATTATTGACGCAGAAAATAAAAAATTAAATTAATTTACCGACGCGCCTTTACATAGACTGCGTCAATACTTGGTATACTTTGACGCACGGATCTGTGGCTACGGGAAATATGTTAGGAATGAGTGTGCAAGTGAGAGGCCCGTTGTAAGCACCTTATAACGCTCTTGACAGAAAGAAGACAGCGCGAATGATTCCTCCCCCTTTCGTCGGAGACTTTCTTTCATGCGGAGAACTATATAAATGTGCTTGAGTCTGTACGCTTCTCTATTTTACCGTGACGTCACATTTTATTTAAACCTTTGTCCCTTAAGGCATTTTCATCTCACTTCAGCGCGCTTTGTAATAAAAAAGTTTTATTAGTCAATAATTTGATCCAGTCCTTTGATACTGTATTGACTTTAACTCAATAAAAGTTTAAACCGCGTTTCAGAGAAAAAGATATTGCCTTAGAAAAAATTTTTAATATAACAACACTATTTTTATAGGTTGGGAATTTTTTAATTGATTTTTTCTATTTTGCGACTCTTATACGCTCATAATCCCGGGCATTTTGCGTGTTCTTATAGGCCCATAAGAGGTCTCTACTTTTTTTCTGTTGGGTTGGCAACATACAAAAGCCTGTTTCTTGACGTTTTGCGTGCAAATGTCAATGTCGATTTAAAGTTTAATTTTTTACCAAATTTTGTGTTTGGGTTATTTTTTACCATGTTAAAATTGTGGACTGGTTAATTGCAGTGAAAAAAGAAGAGATGACAGTAAAATATATCAAAATATCATTTGTTCTTAGAATTTTCAACATAGTGTAAACTGTAATGCCAACCCAAAACAAAAATCTTTAAATCAGTCATCAATTTAAATGTAAGTTTTTCTAATTTTAGAGTAAAATAGAAAAAATTGTACAAAGCACTCGTTTCATAACACTTTTTTTAGAGCACTAGTACTTTAGAAAACTTGCCGCAAGCGGCTCGTTTTCTAAACTTGTACTCGTGCGCTAAAAACGTATGTTATGAAACTAGTACTTTAATATACTATTATATAGAGCACTAGATAGGTAGGTTTGTTAGGGTAGATGGGTAGTTTGAGTGGTTGTGTAGTGTGTAAACTACCTACCCACCCTAACAAACCTGCCTATCCAGTGCTCTAATTTTATATACTAAAAAGTCCAGTGCTCTAATTTTATATACAACAAAGTTTGTAGTCCAAACCAAGTGTAAAGCTTTTAATAAAATATCTGTTATTCACCTTAAAAATAATATCGGGTCTCTTAAAATAACGTGAAATTGCTTTTAATTTAAAAAAATCTTTTTAATAATATTTTTTTGATCTAGAATCACCCCTTTAATTTTATATTTTTTGAATTTCCCTATATTAGCTGAAAACAAAATATTTCTAATATTTCTACACTCACAGTGAAATAAAAATGTCTAATTTAAAAACCATGCGCTTTTTCCGCGGTTGCCATGCCGCACATTAGCGACGTTGCCGATAAGCATTAAAATACCTTAAAATGTAAGAATAACATACTTCAAATAGACAATTCGCAAAAAGTAAAGTTAATTGTCAAATAATTTCACAATAGATCTTTAAATGTAATACGTTTCATTGAATTAGATCAAAAAATTCTTGATTTCAATTGGTTGGATGTTTTACAGAACGTGAATAGAATAGTATATTAAAGTACTAGTTTCATAACATACGTTTTTAGCGCACGAGTACAAGTTTAGAAAACGAGCCGCTTGCGGCGAGTTTTCTAAAGTACTAGTGTTATGAAACGAGTGCTTTATATATTTTTTTCTATTTTGCTCTAAAATTTAAAAAACTTATATTTAAATTGATGACTGAGTTAGGTATTTTTGTTTTGGGTTGGCATTACAGTTTACACTATGTTTAAAATTCTAAGAACAAATGATATTTTGATACATTTTACAGTCATCTCTTCTTTTTTCTCTGCAATTAACCAGTCTACAATTTTAACACGGTAAAAAATAACCCAAACACAAAATAATGTAAAAAATTAAACTTTAAATCGACATTGACATTTGCACGCAAAACGTCAAGAGATAGGCTTTTGTATGTTGTCAACCCAACAGAAAAAAAAGTAGAGACCTCTTATGGGCCTATAAGAACACGCAAAATGCGTGTGATTATGAGCTTATAAGAGTCGCAAAATAGAAAAAATTAAATAATTTAACGAGGCGCCTTTCTTTTTGGAAGTATGTAGAGCAAAGGCTTAAACTACTTAGAGTAAATTTGTTGGGGTTGAAAGCAAACCGCTATAGAAAATGTCCATTATCTTTTTAAACCCGTGGCAAAATAAGCAAGCAAAAAAATTTAATGGGGAATACTACGCACTTATACATATACATATATTATATCCATTAATACGTCATAACGTATTACGTTTTGGTAATAACTTAAAAGCATGGAAATTGTGTTTAATAATCTCTGACAAAGAGGATTAATGTAAATTATCATTTTAACAAATATTATTGCGTTCATCACCATTATTTTAAAGGCTTACTTACCACGTGGGATGAAAAATAAAAGGATAATAAAATACATTGTTAATATGTATTTTCTCTCATCCTGTATATATAATTTAAACGCAATTCTAGAAACCGAGAATTATTTTAATTACATTGTTAATTTTTGCAAAATAAATAATAGTTATTTATGGTACTAGTGAGTAAAGTAAGATATTGCCCATATGGCAATATCTGTTTACCCATGAGTGCCATACAAGGTTTTATCCAATATATAGCTTAGGAATTCATATTTTTATTAAAAATTTTAATGAAATTTACAAGAAAATAATTTGACAAGTGAGAGTTGAGTGGGTAAAATAAATAATTATCCACTCAATAAAGTAAAAGCCACGCAGGGTTTATTATTGAATTTATCTATTTAAAATAAAGCTGGTAATTGTCTTATTATCTGTATGTATTGGATAAATACACTTTTTGCAGTCTTATTGCATATATTAATAGTATATTAAAGTACTAGTTTCATAACATACGTTTTTAGCGCACGAGTACAAGTTTAGAAAACGAGCCGAAAAAAAGTTTTCTGAAGAATATACATATTATTTTCTCAACACAGCTAGTTGTAAATAAGGATGAAGGTTTTTAAAATCAACTACCACATGTTCCTGTTCGCAAGGGAATTTATTAGATAAAACCTCTGACAAATCTAATAAGCATATTATATCAAGTTATATAGTATGCCTAAGGGAAACACCTACGCTTGTATATAAATTACTTCGAGACAAAAGGAAGTATTGCATTCGTGAAAAAATGTTTTTCCTTCACTTATTTCGATATTGAGTCGAGATCTATAATATTAGTGAATACTTTTATCTGTCTGTCTATTTATTTGTCTATAGACGCCATTTCAATATTTAAATACTAGTTATAAATCGGCAAAACTGCGTAAAACAACTTATTCTTACGAGCTAGTGTACATGAAATAAGAAAAAATGCATGTTCACTATATATTCTCGTTACGATATTTTTCTATCGCACGAGTACATAGTGCATATTTGAATGAAATGACAACTATGCACACTCATTTATCCAAACGATTACACATAGCATTCATTTTGACAAAACTCATTTGACGTTTATAAATTTTTGAAATGTCAAAATTAAACACAGCTAATTCTTTTCTTTTTTTAAGATTCTGGACTGTAGATCGAACGAAAAATGTTGTTCACAACTCATTTGCGACAAGTCCTTAGTGCACTCGAATGATTTTTTGACTTCGCATCGTCAAAAAAACTTCATTCTCGTGCAGTAAGGACTAAAGTGGCTTATTAGTTACGATAACAACTAATGATCATATTCACCTAAGGGTTTCATCAAAATTACAAAAAAAATTACATGAATTAATATTGAGATGTCCATTGAGTCCTAGTTTAAGAGTTTAAAAGTTATTATTAAAATATTTGGAAAATAATAATTTTTGTAACTTGTTACCGGTATATCAGAATTAAAGTTTTCATTTTCTTTTAAAAAATAAACATATAAAATGCTTTCAACTATTTACCCAGTTTTCAACACAAAACTTTGCCTAAAACCAAATATAATTTACGCTAGAAGACACAATTTAAAATATAAATCGTATAATACTTAAATCGTATAAGTACTAAGTCTTGTTAAAAATCTTATCTGGTTTGTTATTCAAGTTTAATATTTGTATTCAATACATACAGATAATGAGACAATTACCAGCTTTATTTTAAATAGATAATCTCAATAATAACCCCCGCGTGACTCTTACTTTATTGAGTGGATAATTATTTAATTTACCCACTCAACTATCACTTGTCAAATTATTTTCTTGTAAATGTCATTAAAATTTTTAATAAAAATATGAATTCCTAAGCTATTTATTGGATAAAGCCTTGTATGGGACTCATGGGTAAACCGATATTGCCCTCTCGAAAATTAACCTGCTTGGCTGACGCCTCGCAGGTTAATTTTCTCATGGGCAATATCTTACTTTACCCACTAGTACCATAAATAACTATTATACGCGTGTTAAAATGCTGAACAACTTTTAAATATCAGTTTTTTTTCGACATGATTTTGTTTCACTTTTTCCTGTGTGAGCAATAACTCAAGAAAGGTTTGTCTATTTTTAAGGTTTTACGTGAAAAATGGACCTTAAAAAAATGAAAATACAGAAATGCAACTATGAAAAAAAAAAAAGATATACAGAAAAAGTTGTTTGATATTGATAAAAGACGTATTCTTATCAATGTTTATATACAGGGTGATCCATAACTGGCATGCCAAAATTTAAGAGGTGATTCTAGATCCAAAAATATAAAAAAGTTCCTATAAAGGTTGGTCCGGAAATGAGCCCTAAGGGATCTAGGGCCCTTTAAAATTGTAATAAAAATAAGGTTTTTAATTAATAACTCGGGTACCGTTTAAGCTAGAGCGGCGAGCTTTTGCATGTATACTAGTATTAATAAGGGCAATAAGTTTATGTTAATTTATTTTTTTAATTTATCCAGAGGCGTGCCCAGACGGACAAAATATATGAGGCTTAAAACATTTTTGCCCCAAACTTTTCTATGTGTATGTTTTTTGAAATTGTTGTAAAAAATATAGATTTCTAGAGTAAAAATACATATAAAATATCATATAGTGTAACACTGTAGGAGCAACCGTTATCAAAAAAAAAATGCAATTAAGAGGAAGTAACATTTTGTGCCACCAAAAACGTTACTTTTTAAAAGGCTATTACTCCTTTAATATTAAATTTAGGTGTTTTGGTGTATAATACATTTTTGCTCAGTTTTAAATGAAGAATCACCCTGCAGCATAAAAATTTTATTGGTGCTTTTTTTTGTTCCCCATTCAATACGTCATCTTCGAAGGGCCGTAGCTCCCTTAGGGCTCATTTCCGGACCAACCTTTATAGAAACTTTTTTTCATATTTTTGGATGTAGAATCACCTCTTAAATTTCGGTACGCGAGTTCTGGAACAGGCTGTATATAAAAGTTTACTGCCTTTTTTAACTTCATTTCTTTGTATTTTATTACATTTTGTATTGTATTATACTATTTTATATTATTTTAAAACATGTTCCATGTTTTATTTATATAAATACTCTTTGCCTCGTGGCGTGGTTTTTCTTAAGGAAAACCTCAAAGAAAAATGAGAAAACGCTTTATCACACTTCACAGATTTTCCTAATATGCCAACTACAGGAAAATAAAAGTAACTACGTTTATGAAAAATACAATGTAACCTTAAAATCTGTAACTATTTCTGAAAAATCTGAAGAGATAAGGTCATAATTTTTTTGTTAATTTTTCACTTTCTAATAGAGTATTGTGAGAAAAAATAATAATTTTTTTTTGCTTAAATCACCTTATTTTTTCCTGAAACCTCAAGAAAAATCAAAATAAGGGTTTCGACGTATTTTTTTTATTATTTACAATAGGAGAAAAAATTGAAAACCACATTAAATGTTAAATAAAACTCCACAAAAACTGTTATTATCATTTTTTTCCAACGAACCCCCCTCCCCCCTTCTAGATATAACTTTCTTATTATTCACAATAGAAAAACAATTTAAAAACCACATTAAAGGTAAAATAAAACTACATAAAAAATGTAATTTTATTTTTTTTTCCAATCACCCCCCACTCCCCCAAAATGTAAAAAAATATTTCTGGGTTTATCTTTTTAATTTTTCACAATAGAAGAAAAATTTAAAAACAACTAAAAAAGTAAAAGAAAATTATAAAAAATATTTTTTTTACTAATTTTTTGATGACCCCCCTCTCTATAAAATATAATAAATTGTTTCTGGACATAACTTTTTTTAGGAGAAAGTATTCTCAATCATTCGAGACGGCTGGTTAACCTTTAGGTAGCTATATGTTTTGTTATTATAAAATTTTATACACTTTTTTCAATTTGTAATTAACTCAGTAAACAAAAGAACCATTTAATTATAATTTATAATAATAAAGGACGAAGCAGAAATTCTCAATAAAAAACAAAATAAAACAAGCCAAATATCCAATTTCTTTAAAAGATACAAAAATATTATATTACATATAAAACATCGAGTAAGCTACTTTATGAAAAATAGCTTTTGCCAGCTCAAATAAAAATATTAGTTTATCAGGAAAATATATTGGACAAAATCTTTTATTTTCACTATACCAATAGACCTTTTCTACCTAATATAGAGTGTCCTAGGACAGATTTAGCATTTTCAACAAAAGCTTGATTTAAAGGAATTTACATTTAAAGCTAAGGTTTCCTCCAAAAGTCGCAGTCGCTGGCGACTGCGACGGGGTAGTCGCTACCAGGTCGTTACGACCCTACCTGTTTTCCTCGGTCTTGCCAGTCTCCAGTCGCAATTCTGTTAGCTGGCCATTTTATATAACGCTGTTGCTTTGTTTGCGAGTTTATGCCTTGCAATCAGTATGAATATCTCTAAAAAGTCGGTTCTTCTAATGTTGTTGAATTTAGAACCAATGGATAACCAGATTCTGATACAATGGATAACCAGGCGCAGGTCCTGGCAGCCAGGATCCTTAAAGTTTATTAACTATCAGAACAAAATCATAAAATATTCACAAAACGTAGAACGCAATAAATAAACGATCAGATTCTAACCTAACTTATTTGTGACTCGGTAAGTTAAAAATATATTACCGGGGACCCCATTTCACCACCTTTTCGAGGCTTCTATTATCCAAAGGAACCCGATCCAGGACCTGGCGATTTGCAAGTAGCTTAATTTGAATGTACTTTAAGACATATATAAAATACAGCTGGGAAAAATAATGAAATAAAAATAGTCATAATAATAATAATTATTATTATTATTATTAATAGCTTAGTAACTGAGCCTCAGTTGGCGATCGACAAAGCCTGCATACGGTTGCAATGTTGCTATTTTATAAGCCTATGAGGAGATATTATTCACACCTACTGTATCTTTAATTTAGTGCAGACGAATTTCGTCTACTTTTCCACTTAACCCACTAAATCAATTAATTAATAATTATTAATTAACATGCCAATCAAGATATTTAGGTATAATATGGAAACGACAGTTAAAATCCATAATTAAATACAAAATTCAGATAATTCATTAGTTTTAGCTAGAGATCCTGCAAAATTTGACACTCATTCCAACACAAAAGAATTTTCTAACCAAAAACCTTGCGGTTTAACCATCAATGAAGATGATTAAAGATTATAGCGTTTAAAATTACTAACTAAAGATTTTTATCCAATACATACAGATAATAAGACAATTACCAGCTTTATTTTAAATAGATAAACTCAATAATAACCCCCGCGTGGCTTTTACTTTATTGAGTGGATAATTATTTGCCCACTCAACTGTCACTTGTCAAATTATTTTCTAGTAAATGTCATTAAAATTTTTAATAAAAATATTAATTCCTAAGCTATTTATTGGATAAAACCTTGTATTGCACTCATGGGTAAACCGATATTGCCCTCTCGAAAATTAACCTGCTTGGCTGACGCCTCGTTTGGTTAATTTTCTCATGGGCAATATCTTACTTTACCCACTAGTACCATAAATAACTAATAACTATTTCTATTTCGCGACATTATAAGCTTATAATCACAAGCTATTTGCGTTTTCTTTTAGGCCCATAAGCAAGTACTTTTTTTCCTTTGGGTTGGCAACAAGACAAATAAATATCGCTTGATGTTTTCCGTGCAAATGTGAACATCGTTTTAAAGTTTATTTTTTTACGAAATATTAAGGTTAGTTTTTTTTGTTAAAATTGCGACTTGGTTATTTGCAGTGAAAAAGAAAAGAGCCAACTAAAAAACATTTCACAATATCATTTGTTCTTTAAATTTTAAATATGGCGAATCGGTCAATAATTTAAATATACGTTTTTTTAATTTTAGAGCAAAATAGAAAAAATAGTATAAAGCACTCGTTTCATAACACGTTTTAAGCGCAAGAGCCGCTTGCGGCAACTGGTATTATGAAACTAGTACTTTAATATACTATTATTTACCATAATCGTAAAACCAAACAAATGTTAAGTACTTATAGAGGGTCTCTATGTTTCATAGCATGCTGTATAACAATTAAAGTCACTGACCACACTCGATTAATTTTATGCACATTATAGATTATACGCTCACATGACCTATATTTCTCCAAATCTCTTTGATTCCTGGAAATCTATTCTTAAATTCACACGAAATCCATACACGGAAAAAAATTATAGCTAAGAGCACATATACCAAGCAAATTATAATCGCTTATTATATAAATATAAGGCTTTCTGTTACAATTATGGCATTCGGTGTAAAAAATTATATGAAATTGTTGAGTGAATAATAAAATATAATAAATATCATGATATTTATAGCTTAAATAGATTTAATTAATGATCCGTGCTAATAATTTTTATAATATAATAACATTTGAAGGGGTCAGGGGAAAAACGATCATAGTCCATTTTTGTCGAAAATTCGTTATATACACCATCTTGTAGTTCGCGACCCAAGCTTTCAGGTGACTATGTCGGTTTTAAGCAAAAACAATTACAGTCGCTGTAACGAATTTAAATAGAAACGATATACAGCGTAAGAACGGTCAGAGTCCGAGCGATACCATAAAAAACAATTAAAGTCCATAGTTTCGCATCGGTAACTAAGGAAACGTATTTTTGATTGTAAATGCACTAAGCCTGTTGGGCTGCTTTATAACATAAAAAAACGATCAGAGTCCTGGACTGTGATCGATTTTATAAAGTCATATGTGTAGTTCTGTTGCATCTTTCGCTTTGAACCTCAAAGGTAATGTTAAAAACCTTGGAAGGTAATATTATTTTGGTGTGAAATAAGTATGTGACGAGATGAAACAATAATTGACGTTACTTTGAAACTGTAATCATACAATATGAGTCTGTAAACCTTAATTTCGCTATTCTGTGAAAAGTAGTTTTTGTGACTCTGATCGTTTTTCCCCTGACCCCTTCATTTCTGTAAATGCATAATAGTGCCTGTAATAAATATAATCTTGTCTGTAATAAATATAATCGTTTTCAATTTATTTTTAACATTATTAGTTTTCGTGCCCTTATAATATATAGCTTAAATCACCATAATTTGCCACTGATACCATTTATTTCCGTGAAGCCCTGTTGCGGCGATGTTGTCAGCGCAAAAAAAAATAATTGATCGTACTCTAGGCTATGTCAAAATGAACAATTTTAGGTAAGCTTAACTTTCAAGCAGCTTCTCTCTCTCTGTGAGACAGCACCAGAAAGGTCGTATAATCGTTTGTGACTTTTTCTAGATACAGTCAGGTCATATTGTAAAAATAAGTGAGCTTATCATGTGCCAAAGACCTATAGTGCCGAGGGGTAGACAACTAATTTCTACAGTAATTACTTATTTCACGTATATATTTTTAAGATTACGTGACGATTCCGTAATTGACTACTACTGCTTTGTACAGTGATTAGGCGTAGCGTAGCGGCAATATTTTTGAAAAGGATAATAAATCTTATTTTTGTGTAAAATTGTCATATGACACCTACGTATCTCGTAACTCAAGCATATTCACACCAAACAGTGACACGGCCTATGCTCTACGTTCTTTTAAAAGGTCTAATTTCAACGAGAAAGTCGATTCGTTTTTTTTTTAACACCTCGTCAACTATTTCGTTATTTCTACATTCTGTAAATGATTCAACCAGTTGGAATCAAGCAGTTTCAAATGGATGCAATAGAACGTGCCAGATTTGAAATTCTACTGTCAAATCATTTGACGATTAACCTTACTTTTTGTGAATTATCTGTTTAAAATATTTTATTCTTACATTTTAGGGAATTTTAATGCTTATCGGCAACGCTACCTATGTGCGGCTTGGCAACTGCGCAAAAAAGTGCATTGCTTTTCAAATTAGACCCTTTTATTTGTTAGTGTCAGTACTCGGTGTAAATATTTTGTATAAACTAAAAGCAAGAGAGAAAATCCGAGATGATTTTTGCCCCCGTATAATCGACTTGACACGAAACTTGATTGCTTTGTGCATATTAATGTATTCACACTTTTTATAAAGAATTAACAATTAAAATTATCTAGGGGAAGCTAATGAATAACGATTGGCGAAATATTCCTTAATTATACACAGTCAGGAATCCTGACTCGGGATTAAAGATAAACTAAGATAAAACACTGGTTTTATTTAAAAGGCTTTCCCTTATTTGAGAAAAAAAAATAGATAGCAAAGCTATTAAACTAGGGTGGACCTTATTTTATTTTATTATTTAAAAAATTTTATTCTGGTGTATCTAGAACATCCTGAAAATATTAGGGTGATCCAACTTCTTTAAGGGTCCCAACTGGACCCCTAAAATTGTGCAATTACGCAAAAATCGTAGAAAATAGTTGAAAATGGACTCTTTCAGCACCTGATAGAATCTTTTGATCATTTTAAAATTTGGCACATAACTTTGTACACTTAGAAGGAAAAAATTAAGAATAAATTTTCCATTAATACAAAAATTACAGTCCATTTTCAACGATTTTTGCGTTTTAAGATTTTAGGGGTCCAATTGGACTTTAGAGAAATTTGATCACCCTTATATTTTCAGAATATTCCAGATACACCAGAATAAAAATTTAAAACAATAAAAAAAGGTTCACCCTAATATTAAACCTTATACTTTAAGAAATAATACATAAATAGAACTTATTTACTATAACAAGTTTTATCCTGTCTATTATTTTATGACATTATATACTATATGTATAAAACGTGTTTTGTTCAAAAGAGAAACAAACTTTAGTTGACATTGAGTCTACACGAGCGATAAATTACGTGATCGAAAAGTAAACTCGTTGTTTATAATCCCTCAGAAACGTCTAGAATTAATGTGATTTTTGAAAAGCTCTAAAATGGGATTAGTACTTTATATACCAAGTGTATGAATTGTAGTGTATCTCTATTCTTCTATGATGTCTCTTGGCTATAGTTAATCTTGCGATTTTTTTTGTTTGTAGCTTTTTTGGATATTTTTGGGTGTTAATTCCTGTTACTCCCACACGCGCATTTTGTGCCAATAAAATACTATTGGCAACGCCGCATTATGAGTTCTGTCAGAGATGCGAAATAACCTTCAACCAAAATGTAAGCGCTAGGGTTTTCGAAAGGATATCTTTTGGAGGGAAACGTGTGAAATAGGATACTAAGTTTGCACTTACCGAAATAGCCGTTTCTTCCTGTGAATTGGGGTACCCCGTAGTTGCTCTCGTGCTGGTCCTTGCTGGTTTCGATAGGGAATGGTGTTTGAATTGTGGGATTTATAGACTTTTTGCACTGATTTGCGCGTGTGGAAGTAACAATCCCACTATTTCTAAATCTTTTTGTATAAATACTTTAGAGTCGACTCTAAAATTAATAGTTTCTTTAGTAGGATCTAAAATTTCATAAAGATATCAACTTTTCGTCCGTGCGGTGAATATAGAAAACATTATTAATGGCTTGTTATAGAGTTCTAAGAAGTGGTTTGAGATATATTTTCAAATTTCAAAAGAAAATTCCTTTTAGAATGACATTAAGACCAATTAAATGATAATACTTTTATCGATAAGAAAACCTATTAATTCTATCCATAGTCTAAAATGACACTTTAAAAATTGGTAGTTCTGAAAAACTTACAAAACGATTACAGCGATCTTTTTCTTTAAAACTTTAGTCTAACAGTAAGCAAGATATTTCTAGGTAAAATTGTTGGGATATAACTTTTTTTTTTGATCTAAAAGAGGTATAACTTAAATTTCAATTAAAAGGGTCCAGAAAGGAAGTATGAGGAAAAATTAAAATGCAAAAGCGAAAATATGATATTGTCAACCTATATGATATTTAGGTTTAAAACTTGGATTGCTCGGGCGAACGGGAATGGAATAAAAATTCCTTTTGGGTGAATATTTTTTTTTTCATTTAAAAAATGCAAACGTGTTTCCTGAAAATGACCCTGTCAATAAAATTTCATGAAGACATCAACTTTTGTTCGTGGGGTGAATAAGGGAAATATCACATTAATGCATATTTCATTAAAAACATACCGGGTGTCCCAACTCTAATCAGTAAACTTATTGACAGTTGCTAAGCATTTTTTATTGACGATGATCATTAATAAAAAATAAATTAAGACAACTAAAACTTTTTTAAATGAGAAGGCAGATGACCTGGCAAGAAAGGGAAGTGAAGCCGTACTCACAGGACCAGAACCGTTCTGTGGGGTATCTTACTCCACTGTAAGACACGAGGTCAGAAAAATGTTGAGGAATGAACACCAGCAACATTGGATAGATGCACCTAAAATGAGACTCTAAACTCTTTCTAGGGGGGGCAACCAAGAAAAGAACCAGCTTACTTCTAGGCATGTCCAGAAGTCAACTGAGAACAATAACGGGTATAATAACTGGGCACTGCTTACTGAATAAGCACCGACACCAAATGGGACAGACTACTAGCCCCGTGTGCAGGAGATGTGGGGAAGGGGACGAAGAGCCCTACCACCTCATATGTGAATGTCCATCTCTAATAGGGCTAAGATGGAGGTACTTTGGGAACGACTCGCTGGAACCAAAAGAGACCATGAACACTCCCCTGAAACCGTACCTGGACTTTATAAAAGAAACAGGGATGTTATGAGGAGATCTGTGCGGTTAACACAAAGGTCCCTAGGGACCAGGTGTTGAGGGCAGTGAACCCCGCACTGAACTAAACTAAAGTAAACTAAAACTTTTTTAACTTATTTGTCAAAATTTTGGTTTTCGACATTTTAGTATTTAATTTTTCGTCCTCGAACCGTGAAATTTCAGCTTCAAATTAATTTTTCTCGAAAACGGTTAATCCTACAGTATTACATAAGAGTACCTTTTTTATGTATTTTGACCTGAGGAATCATATTTCAATAATAAAATTGCAAAAAAGTTATACAGAAAAAAGTTTGGGACAAAAAACTGATAAGGCCCCCCAGTTTCGCACACCCCTGGTTTAAATAAGTACGTGAAAATGACATACAAAGATGGGCCTTATTAGGATTAATTCACGTGCAAAACCTCGTTAATATATCTCAAAGGGATCCTGAGTTATTAAATAAAAACCGATTTTTTTAGCCAACTTTAAAGGGGCGTAGCTCCCTTATGACGCATTTTTAGACATATGTTTATAGGAACTTTTTGTCATATTTTATCATGTAGAATCACCTGTTAAAATTTCCGACGCTATTTCAAATACACCCTGTATAATACCATTTTTACGATGATTCCAAAACTTCATAACGTTATATTAAATACACTATTAAAATTGTAGATTCATATTATTTAATAATACAACAACGTTCTTGTTACTATAATAGTTTTTTGAGGAATTTGAGGATTAATAAAGATGGCGACAATTAGCTGATTCTAATAAATGTTTTTCCAAAATATTAAAAGTAGGTATTTTGGGCAAAAAAATTTATGTGCATAAGTATACACAACGATAAGTATGTACAATGTACATTGTACATGTACATGTACATGTGAATTTAAAATACATACACTAAATTTACAAACGCAGTAGAGAGCCGATGCCTACCAGTCGGGCGGACGGGTCAGGTGAATTGCCTGTGTTTTGAAGCGAGGATCTTGACGTAGAAAGGAGTGGCATACCGAACCTCTGCCCGATAAAGAAAAACCTAATTGCCTAATAGTTTGTTGTTGTAAATCAAACAACTGCACTCGTTTGTAAATACCGAACGCGTTTACTTGTTTCTTATATTCTATGCAATATATAGTAGTTGGCGCATACACAACTGTTTATTGTTGTATACTATGCTATTAATAGTGCCAGTAGTTTCATCTTTTTCTGTGTAGTTTTAAATATAGCCGCCGTTAAACTCTTATATTATTATTTTACAAGAAAGTAAAGTTGCGGAAACAACAAATAAATTAATATCAGATATCAAATCTAAACATTTTAACTTTTTTATAAAAGATCAAAAGACAATTTCAAAAACAAAAGATAAAGCACTTCTTTTGAAAAACGTGAATGCTTTCAAAATTACTAAATGTTTTGAATGTTTAACTTTATTAAGAATTATGTTGTAATATTATATTTTTGCTGGTTCATTTAAATATCAAATGAAAATACTTTCTTTTGTTTTTATTTTTAATATTCATCCAACGAAAATTATTTTTTTGCACGACCAAGACTAAAACCTAATTTTACGCTTTTATTTTCGGGACTAAACTTGCCGTTTTTCTCCCTAGAGAATAAAAATCACGACAACCTTGATAATATTAAAATATTATATTTACTATGTGCTTTGCTGGTTCAAAAATTAGGTTTGGTGGTGTTTTGTAATAAATTAGCGATTCAAACCAATTTATTTGATTTAACAAAGAAAACCTTTAAAAATAACATTGTTATAACAATTTATACATAACTTAAAATTTATCATCTTCGTCCATTTTTTGGACGTTTGTGTCAACCATATTAAAAAACAATTGAAATCGCGATAGCCATGAAACTGACTTTTCGCAATTTACAGGCATCTTGATTAAATTACGAAAATAAAACAACCGATTTTAGACGCGTGGTTTTTAATTTTAATTTTATCTACCTACCTAAATTATGTTTGGTCCTGCAAAAAATAGTGTATATACCTCAGGACTAAACTTGGCTGTTTTAGTCCCTTGCATTTCTGATTCCCTCACTCGCTACGCTCGCTCAGGAAACACTAATGCAGCGGGACTAAAACAGACAGTTTAGTCCCTTGGTATATTAATAACTATTTTAAGTACATAATAAAAAAAAAGTTTTTTTAATGTAATTTAACAAAAAAAAAGTTTTACTCAAAAAAAAGGTATAATTCCGCATGTCTCACACCCGTTACAGAACTATGCTAGTTAGATGTAATATGCCAGTTATGTAGATCAGTAGATCTCAATAAGAGCAGTAAAAACACATTTTTCAAAATTTTGTGTTGACGCTGTTTTGTAACGGGTGCGATTTGAAATTTCAGTCATCTTTAGAACAATTTATTTCATTTGAATTTAAAATAAATTCTTTAAAAGTCGAGATTAAGATAAGAATTTCAGATAAGAAATGTAGCTGTTTTATCTTGGCGTAAATTGGGGCAATATTCAGGAAAGGGAACAGAAAAAAGAAAATGTAAAAAATCATCAAAAGGAATGATTTAGGCAAAATTAAATTTAACTTGTGCTTTTTGGCACCCTTGAAATTTTATCCGATTTTATTAAAATAGATTTGTTTGTAATCCTAACTCTTTAACAAATAATTAAAATCTTTGGAAATCTTAAACCCTAAATAATTAAAATATAACACGGTGAGCTTGGACCTGCTTTTAATCAAAAATGTAATCACTCTTAGTTCTTTTCAGAATTTGATTTGGAGACATCCCCTGATTATTTTAGGAGCAAAACGAAAAAAATCATCAGGGCGCTTTTTAAGGAAATCGATTTTCATTTGTTTTTATATTTTATATTTTTTTAGTATATGTTAAATTTTTATTACTGATATCGAAAGATTTATTTTTTTTAAGCAATTTTGTACAATTTCTTTTTTCTTTTCGTTTGTTTCTGAGATATTTAAAATCAGAATTGACAAAACTCATTTTTTAATCAAGCCTGCCATTGTAATCTGTTGAGATATTTAAAATTTTTAAAATAATTTGAAATTAGCTTAACGCCTTCTACAAATTTTATGTTAAAAATTTACCATAAAATGGCTCTAAGTGCCAATACACAATATCTATACAATAAAATTAAGTTGGCGTTGGTACTAACTTAGAGCCATTTTTATTGAAATATTTGCAGATTGTGTAAAGCTAATTTCAAATTATTTTAAAATTTTTAAATATTTTAATAAGTTACAATGGCAGACTTGATTAAAAAATGAGTTTTATTAGTTTATATTTTAAATATCTCAGAAACAAATGAAAAAAAAACAAAGAAATTGTACAAAATTGATAAAAAATGAACTCTTTCGATATCAGTAAAAAAAATTAAACATACACTGAAAAAAATATAAAAACAAATGAATTTTCTTAAAAAGAGGATTTTTTCGATTAAAAGTAGGTTCAAGCTCGCCCTGATAATAGAACACCGAGAATATTCGACCAATAATTTTAAATAATTAGAAAAAACATAAATAACAAAGCTTACTACTGGAAAATATTTAGAAGCAGGAATTTAAAGTTCACAGTATTCCACATGAATAAATTACTATACTAGAATTATGTCTCCAAGTCCTTTAAGGCCCTTAGTTTTAAATTTATGACCAAGCGCTATTGTCGCAATTGTCGCGAATTAAACCATACCTGAAGGAAAATTAAAAAATTTTAGACGTTTTTATATAAAAAATACTCATTCCAACCGTGATAAGATAGTTTACCGTCTAAACTTTAGAAATTATGTTTTGGCATAAAAACGCTTAAAAAAATTTAAAAGGTAGGTACACATTTTAGTAAAAAAGGACTTGGAGATACAATTAGACTTTAGATTTATTTTGTTTCTCCCAAAACGTAGTTCTATTACCTATTTTAAATGCTTGCATGCTTATGTATGTTTTAGTTTCATTTAAATTCTTTGAACTTTGCTTAAAGTGTTATCTTAAAATATCTAATAATAAAAAATTTTGAACTCTGACAACTCCAACTTTATTTTTTTAATGAACTGGATAGAAAATGTATTTCTTAAAAAAAAAGATTTATTTTCTTCTTAAAGAACTATAAATCTTAACTATGTATCATAATAATGAATAATGAATGTATAGTATTAAACATAACCTCATTAAATAGAGTTTTCTTTAATCATTCATTCATTCATAAAAATATATACCCAAAAATACAATATACACATGTATATGTTTTTAGTTACAGATTTCTATACATGTAATGCTTTTCAATGTGGTAGGATTTTACACTACCTTATATCTAGTTTCTATCCTTTTACATTTTTCTACGCAAAAAATGGTTCTAAGCTTTGCTAGCTTGCTTTTACAGGATCTAGTTACATGTTGTAAAGTTTTGAGAAGTTTGAAAGCTCGAATATAGATAGCGCTCGGGTAGTGAAAGCTTTAAATTGGTCGTTTATAGGGAAAAGGGACTTAAATATAAAAGCAACTTTGACAAAACAACTAAAAGGTGTAAATATTGTCAAGATCTAGATAATTCTCAAAAAAAAATAATAAATTAAATTATTATTTTTTAAATTATGCTTACAATAATAATCTACTTATTTGTCCTAAATTAATTAATGCAAGTTATAAATTTAAGTAGATTATTAAACAGAATTATTTATAATAGTCTCACGAAAAGTCCTTAGATTGTTTATAAGCATCACTTGAATTATTATTTATAAAAACAATCTTGTTTGAAACAATTGTAGTAACTGTAGTACACATGTAAATCGATTATAAACACGATTGTTATTATAAACAAATGTCTTATAATAAACATTTAAACAGCATAAAACTCTTCTCCGAATGTATGGGGAGAATCATTAAGTTACGAGTAATCTTACCGAACGTTTCGTGAGGCTAACTATGATCACCTCAGCAATCCTGCTTGTTTTGTGGTAAGCCCTTTTAAGTAATGTCCTGAAATTGTATTTCTGAGTTTTATTTCACTTAGACCTAGGTTCGCCTAGGTTATCCTCTTCCCTCTCCCACACGAAATGACCCCCAATTCGTGACAATATTACAGGATATACCTTTAAAGCCTTAGTGAAAGTAGCATTTTTTTTGAGTTTTTGGATTTAGAATGTCAACAAGAAAACTTTCGTGGTATGGAAAAGGAGGCAAAGTGGGAAAAGGGCACAAAAATTAATATTTGTTTAACCACACGTTAGTGGTACTATGTGCTTGAGACAAACAAGTCTTTAACTTGCTACCATTTAAAGTCTCCAGGCTAGGAGAGGTATGAGTAGTTGTCTACATCTAGCAATGGATGGCGCACAAGTCTACATCAATCTAATGACTATATATTCCTTTTGCGAATAAAGTCTAAAAACGTTTTCTTAATCAGAGTTAAATCTTGGTACTGAAGAGGGCCAGGAGCCCGAAACTGGCAGTGTACCAATATCACTCTGTACGAGGGTTGGAAAACAGATTGATGGAATAATAATTTTTTTTATTTATTGTAGAAAAAAAAAGTAATTTAAATTTCTACAAAAACATTTTTAATTCTTTTTGTTGGACAATTAGAAAAAAAGATATCCAAGTGCATAAAGAACTAAAAAAAATATAATTTTATACATCACCTTTGCAAACTATCTGAATTATATACATTTTTTTCCTAAAAAGTGTATTTTAGGCATAATGCTTCATTTGGATTCATTCTTTTGATAAAAGACCATTTTTTACATCGGCACTTAGTGCTACTAAGAGTGCCGATGTATTGAAATCTTCGCCGAAAAGTCAAAATCTGTGACCATATTTTTTTTTACATTTCTCGATCTCGACCTTCCTGAGTCGAAATCAGTGAAAAAAATGTTTGCGTCCGTCCGTCTGTCTGTCTGCCTGTCTGTCTGTCTGTTTGTCTGTCGGTTTTGTGAATATTGTTTCTTATCACATTTCGAAAATCTGATTATATTTTGGGGGTAACGATTGGAGGTAATGTTATAAACTATTTTTCCTAAAATACATTGTTTTCGGGATATTAGCGTTTAACGCAGTAAAATGTTATTTACAGTTTTTGCTAGTGTATAACGTTTTGGAGATACAGACTTTCAAACTTTAATAAATTATGCAACACGCGGGTGTATTAATGGTTGCCTATTTACGCAACTTCCTATTTCATAACGTTTTAAATTAGCTCCTAGTGCCGATGTTTTGATAAGATGCTTGCAACTGTTTAGCTGGTTAATCTTAAAATCTCTTTTTTGCAAGGAAGGTCACTGATATAAAAAAGCTACGCCCCTAAAGCTGTCGCTATAGAAACCAGTGCCGCAGCCTCCTAGATTAAATGCGCATGTAACATAGCAACAGGCTGATAATAGAGCATATGCAAATTTTGCAAGTTTAGAAAAGCGTAATTTACAAATAACACCACAGAGTGCCTTAAGGGATTAAGTCATGCTGGAAATTGGATCAACGTTGCATGCAATACATGCTAACTCTCATTTGGTTAAACATAAATATTTATGCATACAGACAGTTATCTTTTATACACGGTGTTTGCAGTCACATCACAAAACATGAAAAACCAACAAAGGAACATATATATGTCCGAAGATGGACATATTGAATGGGGAACATAAAAAGCACCAATAAAATTTTAATGCTGCACGGCTTTATTTAAAACTAAGCAAAAAAATATTACTCACCTAAACACCGAAATTACATCGACACTTAGTGCTACTAAGAGTGCCGATGTATTGAAATCTTCGCCGAAAAGTCAAAATCTTTGACCACATTTTTTTCACATTTTTCGACGTTTTAGACCATTCTGAGTCGAAACCAGTAAAAAAAAAATTGCGTCCGTCTGTCTGTCTGTTTGTCTGTCTGGGTGTAAATTAAAAAAAAACACGCTTTAATTTGTGGCCAAATTATAACATTTTTAATTTGGCTAAATTTTCAATGTTAGCGCCTTCGCCAAAATTGCAAATAATTTATTTTATCCAATACATACAGATAATAAGACAATTACCAGCTTTATTTTAAATAGATAAACTCAATAATAACCCCCGCGTGGCTTTTACTTTATTGAGTGGATAATTATTTATTTTACCCACTCAACTGTCACTTGTCAAAGTATTTTCTTGTAAATGTCATTAAAATTTTTAATAAAAATATGAATTCCTAAGCTATTTATTGGATAAAACCTTGTATGGCACTCATGGGTAAACCGATATTGCCCTCTCGAAAATTAACCTGCTTGGCTGACGCCTCGCAGGTTAATTTTCTTATGGGCAATATCTTACTTTACCCCTAGTACCATAAATAACTATTTCAAGAAAAAACAAATAAAATGCATATTATCTAAAAATGGCGAGAAAAATATTAATCATCACCAATAATTTTTATTTGCCCTCTTTAGCTAATATTTTCAAAAAGGCTGGGAAAAAATCCAGCGAAAAGTCTAAGGATTCGAGGTTTTGCGTCTGGAAAAATATCTCGAGTATTTTAATTATTCTGGATCCGGATGTCTGTCGTTAAAGAAAGAAAATGTGGGGTTTCACAGAAAAAGGGCCCCTAAAGCTGTAAAAAATGTATTTTTTACACGACCAAGACTAAAACCTAATTTTACGCTTTCATTTTCGGGACTAAACTTGCCGTTTTTCTCCGAAGGGAAAAAAATCACGGCAACCTTGATAATATTAAAATATTATACATACTATGTGCATTACTGGTACAAAAATTAGGTTTGGTGATTTTTTTTAATAAATAAGCGATTAAAATGAATTTATTTGATTTTAACAAAGAAAACCTTTAAAAATAAACATTGTTATAACAATTTATACATAACTTAAAATTTATCGTCTTCGTCCATTTATTCGAACTGACGTTTGTGTCAACCATATTAAAAAACAATTGTAATCGCGATAGCCGTGAAACTGACTTTTCGCAATACACAGGCATCTTGATTAAATTACGAAAATAAAACACCCGATTTTAGACACAGAGTTTTTAATTTTAATTTTATCTACCTACCTAAATTATGTTTGGTCGTGCAAAAAATAGTGTATACACCTCTGGACTAAACGTGGCTGTTTTAGTCCCTTGAATTTCTGTTTCCCTCACTCATACATACATTACTATTTTTATTTTTGTTAAAAAATATATGATTGAATGAATGAACACATTAACAATTTATTTAATATTATGTGTAGGCTTCTGGCCCTCTCGATCAAACTTGAAAAACGGCTGCCCCCTGCAGTACCTACCTATTTAAAAAATTGTCCGGCTTTTGGCGTCCTTAAAAATACCTGTAACTTTAAACATTTATAATTTTTTTAATTTTTGACTAAAGGTCGATTCAGGCATAATTATCACTAAGTAAAACAAGCCATTCTGGCCGTCTGATTAGCCAGTTGAGAAGCCATCTTTGTTTTTGGCCAATAAAAAGGCCAGAATGGCTTAGTTAGTTAGTGATAATATGCCTGAATCGACCTTAAATTTTTGTATTCATCATTTCGTGCTTTTATGCAATTTTATGTGGAATGTTACAATCATAAGATTTTTTCTTTAATCCAGCTGAACCGGGATAGAAAGTCAATATTCCTGGATCAAACCAAATTTACATAAGGTCATGAATACAAAAATACTCCATTGCTTAAAATTGCAATTTTCAGATGACAGTATTTAAAAAACATTTGAATATATCATATCTATTCGTACTTTTTTTAGGCAGTTTTTTCAGGCATCTTTAGTTTTTATTATAACACTAGAGGCATAAAGAGTAGATATGTAATTTTGCCATTCTTATGAGAGTGTACAATGTACATACTCCTAAAGAAAGTGTTGCAAGAAATGTATCCAAATGTACATAAACATAAATAATGCATTACATTATAATTATTTTTTTTTCACTACCTACTAGATTTATATACCATTATTTATCATGTTTTCAGACTGTGAAATCAATTTTCTTTACCTATAGCAATAATAATTTTTTTATCTCCTAGTAGGAGTAAATTTTATAAACAATTGATTTCTGTCACTTTAGATGTTTCAGTTCTTTGTGCAATTTTTACTAATTAAACCCAAGAAAATAGTTTTAAATATTTTTTTTTTTAAATATAATTAATTATAATTATTACCAATTAATACAATCAATAATTACCTAAATTTTATGAAAAAAATAAAAAAAAACTAAATGTTTAAACGTCAGTTCAAAGTATTTAATTGGGCAAATGTCATTGATCAAGGCTACTTGATTTTTATTCAAATTTCAAGAAATATAATTTCTATCAATAATTTATTTTATTATTTGAATAAACATAGTTAAATAGTGCTAGTAGTAAAAAAACTATTATATAAACCACGGTAGAGAAGAGTATTATAGCCTCGCACTCTTAAATCCCTCGCTGATATGCTGTTCGGGATTTAATACGCTCTGCTGTAAAAAAAGTATTCTCTACCTTGGTATATAATTACTATTAATGTAACTTGGTATTTTAAAATATTAAAAAAATTAATATTAGTATTGTTTGTATTTTAAAATAGTAAGTTACATTAAAAATAATAATAAACATTATTATTTTTTAAAGCAAATTTTTATTTTTTTAAGAAAAAAAATGCATTTTTCAAACAAAAACACCTGGTATAAAATCTGATAAACTAATTCAATTAGATTTTTTTACATATATTAAATATTTTCTTTTATCTTTTTATCTCCACCATACATACAATCTTTTTAAAATTGCTTTCTGTGATTTTTATGCAATATAAAGTCGACTGCTTAAATTAAACTTGAAACGAGAACATTTCAAGAACTTTTAATAAATTGGAATGAGAAAATGGTATCCTAAAATTTTCATTTAATTTTATTAGAATAAAATAAACACATTTTTGATGGCTGTCCAAATTATTATTTATGTTTTTTATATTTGTTATAATATTATTATATTTCAAATAATTTTTATATTTTTTATATTAATTATATTTTTTTATATTTTTTGTATATTTTTATATTTTTAATATTTTAATATTTTTAATATTTTTTATATTTTTTATTGATTTTTTATTGATTTTTTATTTTTTTTTATATTTTTATATTTTTATATTTTTATATTTTTATATTTTTATATTTTTATATTTTTATATTTTTATATTTTTATATTTTTATATTTTTATATTTTTATATTTTTATATTTTTATATTTTTATATTTTTATATTTTTATATTTTTATATTTTTATATTTTTATATTTTTATATTTTTATATTTTTATATTTTTATATTTTTATATTTTTATATTTTTATATTTTTATATTTTTATATTTTTATATTTTTATGTTTTTATGTTTTTATGTTTTTATGTTTTTATGTTTTTATGTTTTTATGTTTTTATGTTTTTATGTTTTTATGTTTTTATGTTTTTATGTTTTTATGTTTTTATGTTTTTATATTTTTATATTTTTATATTTTTATATTTTTATATTTTTATATTTTTATATTTTTATATTTTTATATTTTTATATTTTTATATTTTTATATTTTTATATTTTTATATTTTTATATTTTTATATTTTTATATTTTTATATTTTTATATTTTTATATTTTTATATTTTTATATTTTTATATTTTTATATTTTTATATTTTTATATTTTTATATTTTTATATTTTTATATTTTTATATTTTTATATTTTTATATTTTTATATTTTTATATTTTTATATTTTTATATTTTTATATTTTTATATTTTTATATTTTTATATTTTTATATTTTTATATTTTTATATTTTTATATTTTTATATTTTTATATTTTTATATTTTTATATTTTTATATTTTTATATTTTTATATTTTTATATTTTTATATTTTTATATTTTTATATTTTTATATTTTTATATTTTTATATTTTTATATTTTTATATTTTTATATTTTTATATTTTTATATTTTTATATTTTTATATTTTTATATTTTTATATTTTTATATTTTTATATTTTTATATTTTTATATTTTTATATTTTTATATTTTTATATTTTTATATTTTTATATTTTTATATTTTTATATTTTTATATTTTTATATTTTTATATTTTTATATTTTTATATTTTTATATTTTTATATTTTTATATTTTTATATTTTTATATTTTTATATTTTTATATTTTTATATTTTTATATTTTTATATTTTTATATTTTTATATTTTTATATTTTTATATTTTTATATTTTTATATTTTTATATTTTTATATTTTTATATTTTTATATTTTTATATTTTTATATTTTTATATTTTTATATTTTTATATTTTTATATTTTTATATTTTTATATTTTTATATTTTTATATTTTTATATTTTTATATTTTTATATTTTTATATTTTTATATTTTTATATTTTTATATTTTTATATTTTTATATTTTTATATTTTTATATTTTTATATTTTTATATTTTTATATTTTTATATTTTTATAATTTTATTATTGTTATTGTTTTATATTTTATATTTTTTACATATTTTACTTTTTTATATTTTACATATATTTTTGATATCTGTAATATTTTTATATTTTTTATATTTGTTATATTTAAAATCCTAATAAAAATGGTAAATTATTTTATACATAAGCTGGACAAGATTTATTTAACAAGTAAATAAGCTAAAGAATTTGTTTACCTCAGCATAAAATAAAAAAAATATATAAATTACATGTACGAATATAATTTATATGTACAAAATAACCACGATAAATGTCCTCTAGTGTAAATATGATTTTTTTTACTTGCTAAGCATTAGGTATATTATTTGCTTGCGTAGGGAAATTTAAATCTACCCCTAATTTTTCTGGCTTTATATGTATTTTAAAATTTACAGATAAAAACCAAAAAAAATAAAAAAGAAAAATTACACTAACAGAAAACTTAATAAATGTCACTATGATTTTATTTTCCTTTTTTGTAAAATATCTACATTTACTTTAAAAACAACACCCAAGAATTCTGTTTAAAATATTTCATGTTAGAATTTTATTTTTGAATTTTATTTATTTCTATCTATAGGTACTTTTATAAATAATTGGACGATCTATCTTATAACATAAAACTTGACGAAAACGTAAAAGTATTTCTGACAAATCACACTTTTTAAGAACTTGAAACTTCCCTCAACAGAATATTTCAAGTGTTAACATGTTCTGATTTTCTTATAAGGATATATTATACACTTTTGAAATCCTTACAAGCAGTACAAGATAGTCATGTTAGATTATATGTTTTTATCTTAGGCTTATAACCTAAAAGCCTGATATATTGATATCAAAATAGTTATTTATATACCAAGGGAATAAACTGGCTGTTTTAGTCCCGCTGTGTTAGTGTTTCCTGAGCGAGCGTATCGAGCGAGGGAAAGAAATGCAAGGGACTAAAACAGCCAAGTTTAGTCCTGAGGTATATACACTATTTTTTGCAGGTCCAAACATAATTTAGGTAGGTAGATAAAATTGAAATTAAAAACCACGCGTCTAAAATCGGTTGTTTTATTTTCGTAATTTAATCAAGATGCCTGTAAATTGCGAAAAGTCAGTTTCATGGCTATCGCGATTTCAATTTTTTTTTTAATATGGTTGACACAAACGTCAAAAAAATGGACGAAGATGATAAATTTTAAGTTATGTATAAATTGTTATAACAATGTTATTTTTAAAGGTTTTCTTTGTTAAAATCAAATAAATTGGTTTGAATCGCTAATTTATTACAAAACACTACCAAACCTAATTTTTGAACCAGCAAAGCACATAGTAAGTATAATATTTTAATATTATCAAGGTTGCCGTGATTTTTATTCCCTAGGGAGAAAAACGGCAAGTTTAGTCCCGAAAATGAAAGCGTAAAATTAGGTTTTAGTCTTGGTCGTGCAAAAAATAAATAAAATACAGTCTTTACAACTTTTATGTTTTCCACAAAGGATTTATTGATAAAAGAAGCCATTTGCTAGGCAGGGATCATTATACCTTTGATGTTTAAATTAAAAAAAGATAGTTTAACACATAAATAACATATAGAATTTTTCTTTCTGTCATTTGTAACAGATAAATAGGAAGTGAAGATTAAATATAACAGCAAATAAATGGTGGGGTGACTTCGGACGGTGTGGGTGACTTCGTACACTTTTTCGCAAACTCCTCTGAACCACAGCACGTGTGCAAAAGTGGTGGGGTGATGTGCACACGTTGTGGGGTTCAATTCCTTTGCGACAAAGTGTCCAAAGTCACCCCCATTGACGGTACTCGGTGCCCTATAGAATTATATCAATCCCCGTGTAGATAGGACTGGTACGCTACCACTTGTAGTCATATGTAGAATTAAGTCGATTTTTTATAGTACACGGAGTCCACCTGCCAGTAGTGTCATCTCGTAAAAATTTTGTGAAACAATAAATATGGCTGCCACTAAAGTGGTCAATTATTTAAACTTTAAATTATAAGATAATATTAGGTTAGTACGTGCAGGGTAGCCTTTGTAAGTTTAATTGAAACGAATTCATTAACAAACCAGGTTAATTGGTATTCCTAGTCTCCCTTTATTTGAATTACATACCTTTTGATTAAACAAACTGTGACTAGTACTTGACGTAATTAAAACAAAAGTATCCACATAAAGATCAAAAACTGGTTTAAGACCTTTTATCCCACCCTTTCCAATTCTTTAATTTTCCAACAATGTATACACCCTACTATTACTATTACTGTTACTGTTTACTATTTACTATTTCTGAGCCTGTTTCAAAACTTACGCATTTACCAATTCTCTCCAATACGCTCTTGTTTGTTACTCTCTCTGAACATTTGATTTTTGAAAATCTCTTACAGTACTGCCAATATTTTTTAAAAACATTACATGTTTTTTTTTACATGTTTGTTTAATCTTGTACTATTCTACTTAATTAAGCATTGCCTAAGACCAGAATTTGTGTGGGCTAGTGGTAGAGGGAACCAGCGGCTTATACTGACTTTCGAACCAGTTTTTACAGGGAGTGTCCGCTTCACCTACGCCTTCGCCAAATTTCAATTATTAATTAACTGAAAAAGGCAAATCGGCACCAATTAGAATCGAACTCACGCTAGTTGGATAGTAGACTTGTCATGTACATGTATACATGTCTGTATATATACAGACGTGGTATATCACTACACCAATCCTCCCATTAATAGATTTTATCAAGGGAGGCATTGAAATCGTAAATTTTACAACATCATATCATTCTGACAAGAGATTTTAAAAGTTTGGTTAAGCTTTTGACAAAAACCGGTAGGGTATAATACAGTAAGTACTGGATTTTTTGTTAGTTTTTTGTATTGCACTAGTAAATTATTCTTATAATGTTTTATAATTAGAAAATTTATGTAAATTAGGTTGTTTTATTTTTCCGATAAATTTTATTCTACTAATTTTAATTTTTAGAAAAAAAAAATCAAAGCGGATACTGTGTTTTTGCTTTGATATGTTTTGTATTTGACAAATAAATAACCTTACTTTAAGAATTAATTCTTACCTGTCAAACTAAATCAAACTATGTTGTAAAATGTACGATTTCAATGCCCACCTTGATAAAACCTATTAATGCTTTTTAAAAAAAATCGGCAGAGCACCACATTTTTCTATAAAAAATCTTAATTCAAATATAATATTTAATACATATAATACAATGACAGAGCAAGTATTTATTTTTTTATTTCCGATATAATTGCCAATATTACTTTAGCACAAATGAATTGCATGACAAGACAATATTTTGGCCACTATAAATAACCATATTTTTCCTATCTGGACAGGTAATGGACTAAAACTAATACTTAAAATAGTTATTTATATCGATATAATATTTTCATTCAATTATATCTAAAAGCGCAACTTTTTGTAGGATAATCTGTGCGACAAGTTCAATTTTTTATACATAGAAAAAATGGATTCCTTGAACAAAGGACACTTGTCTTTGGATATGTTCAAAGCCATATTCTCTTGTTTCAAGGCTGGCATTTTCTTGAACCAAAGTCAATGTCCTTGAATAAAGAGCGCGGATTTTTATTCCAAAACCCGTGCTCTTCATTTAAGGACATTGACTTTGGTTCAAGAAAATGCCAGCCTTAAAACAAGAGAATATGGCTTTGAACATATACAAAGACACGTGTCCTTGGTTCAAGGAATCCGTTTTTTGTATGTACTAGTGCAAAAATTAAAATAGTCAACGTTACTTAGTTGATTGTTATTGAGACTGATAACACTTGAACTAAAACGTCAAATTACAACTTTTTTTTGCCTTGATCTGAAAGTAAATTTTTCTGACTAATTTAAGGGCGTAGAATCCGTATCTGTTCTTAGATAAATTCCAGCACCCCACATTTTTGAGATATAAGTCCAGGAAATAAGACGATTTTTTCAAAATCTTTAAAAAAATGGTAGGATTTTGAAAATTATGGGTTATAATAAATAAAATACGAGGAATTCAAAAATCTATATGCGAAGGACCTACTGTTACTGTAAGTACGCGAAAAAAATTAAAAAGCTTAGAATTAAAGTGCACAGTTTACTTAATTGCTGATTTGTGGCAAAACTATCAAGTTTGTGTAAAAATTTCATAGGACTTAATTTGTAGCTTATAAAATTTTCTACAAAAATATACATACAAATCTTTTTCATTTGGCTTAGTTTGTTCGTAAAAAGTAAATAAATGAAAAAAGACAGGATGATATCCTCATCCTCTACCCCTACTTAGTGTCACAAAATCCATTTTTTTTAAATATTTTTTTTCCTAGTATCCCTATTTATTTTACCTATGAATTTAAAGTTATTATAATCTAAGTTGGGTACTTTTTAACTAATATTGAGTCACCCAATTCAATTTGCCCACAAAATATTTTTATCTTCCATGCTTTTAGAACAAAAATCCAAAATAATGATGTTTTACATTTTTCTCAGAAACTTGAGTTAATAGAAATATTCTAAAGCCAGATTCGGTCCCAGCGCTCCAAAATTAGTTAAAAAACATATGACACCAATCAGGGCAAGAAACCGTGTTGCCTAGTGTTATTTGTCAAAAATAAAAATTTATTTGAAACACGGACAAAATTGTATTAGTTCCAAGGAAATTTACAAAAAAAAATAAAAAATCGCGATATTTCTTCTTCTACTCTTTTTCTGCTATTTTTTCAATGGGGTAAAAAAACTCAAGCAAAAAACCTTGCTGAATACAGACTTATCTACGAAATATATTCGTTTCATTTTATCAGGTATTGTACTTTTGAAACAAACATATATCTTAAACTTTTTCATTTAAAAAAAGGTATAGCTAATAAAACTGTCTCAAGTTTTTTTACTTTTTACTAAGTAATAAATATATTAAATCTGTTCCAGACTGTTTTAAGAAATTTTTCAACAATTTATTGTTTTGCCGTATATAATATTTTAAATACTGAAAGGCAAACTTTAAAATTTTTTCTTGCAAACAAGTATTATTTTTGCGATTAACGAGTTTTTATTTTAAACAAAAATCTTTCGTTTGAGTAAATCAAAAAATATTTTATTGTGTTGGTGCGTTGCTATTATCCTTTTAGAGTGAAAATTTTAACTGTACGGAATTTGTAGGTATTTTTTTCAGGGTAAAATATACCTCGAGATATTTAGTTACCCCGCCCGCAGTCCTTAGGTATTTAAATTAAAGTTTACTTACACTTAGCAGGATTGCATTGCAAAATACGTTTTAATTTTAAATTGCAAATTTTCTTTAGAATAGATTGGGTCGAAAAAACTATTTTTAAAGATATAAAAAAAAAACAAAAAAAGGATAAAAATAATCAAAAATCATTTTAAAGTCAATAGATTTTAGAATTACTAAATTGGTAAATAAATTGTATTACAAAATCCGATTGTTAATAATCTTTAGATTGTAACAGAGTGGTCGCCCTGTATATATTGAGTATTTATATTTTTATTTTTATGGTTATTGAACGTGACATAGCATTGTTCTTAACGGGTGGTTTGCTGTTTATTTTTACAGATGCTAATATTATTAGTATTTGGGAAGCTTGCATTTTGTGTAATTGAGGCGTTTACATAAAAAGGGTGTACATTTTTATTAGACTAATTAATTGGTTAATTCGGTTTTCTTAATTAATAAATATGGGAATATCTTTAATGATGTTGTTTTAGATACTGGCAATAGTTATGGATTGTTTGTAAAAATGGTTTTTTCTACTTCGAAGCAATGTCATGAAAATCAATATCAATCAATAAGTAGAAGTAGTTTTTTTAATCATTTCTCTTAATTAAATTTAAATTCATTTTCAGTGATTTAAAGTAATTTTTCAATTAATATTATTTTAATAATAATATAACTTTTTGGCAGAAAACTCTTCAGATATTTTTCGTTAATAGTTTTATGACTGGTATATCGGCATCTTTGGAAAGGGAAGTTTTGCCTGTGTTTTGAGTTATGGTTAAAAAGGGGATTCGAAAATATGAAGTCGTCTAGTTAAGTTGGGTCTTAAGGGAATTTTAGAATTAACGTAATATGTGAAAATTTAAAGTCGCGAGTATAGAAATATCTGAAGGGTAAAGATGCTATTTAATCATAATTTTTTCATTTCAAATTAAAATATGTTGTTTTATTTGTTTTTAACTTTTCATTTTTTCTTTTATTAAATTCTTTTAATTGTTGTTTAATCCTTTTGTTTTATTGGAATGATATATTTTAATTAATTTAAAATATATTTGAAGTTTTTTACCTTTCACATTTCTATATAAAGTTAGTGATATATGAAGACATCGAAGAAACATCTAAGAAAGTCAGATAAGTATTAAATAGTAATTAGATTCTTATATTAACATTTGTAATGATATGATATATGATATTGTGGTAATATTATGTAATATTATTACTGGTGGCACGCTACCCAAATAGCAACTATACAGCTATTTGTATTTGATACGCCTCCAAATAATAGTGTGTGGTTCTAAATTAATGTCTTAGATAATTAATATTTTTGGCTTTAATTGGGACCAGCACCCTATTACAAGATTTATTATAGTGGTTTTACGTTCTGCAAAATAGACAAAAATTTAAAAATGACACAGATTACAGCGCCCAAAGGTTCGAAAATTTTAATTTAACTTGACAAAAGTTAAGATAGTAAATATTAATTAATTTGAAATTATAAAAATAATTGATAGAGGGGTGGTAAGACTAAAAAAGTTTAACAGTCAAGTTTAAAACCTCAGTTTACGAATTTGCGAAAAAATAACTATTTTATTAATATCTCTGCCATCCAGTAACAGTAAACTTTTGTGCAGCTAGTTTTGCAATGGCGTAAAATAAATAATTTCCTCCAATATTTGGCGCATTTTGTTTTAGAGTTTTGGACATTAGTCTGATTAATGTTGCTTTTTAAAACTACTAAGCGATCTAGCTAATTTTCTTGGACTTGTTTATCAATTTTCTTAAAGCTTAAAGCATTCGCTTTTAGGGGTTCAAATTTATATTTTAACTCGTTATATATTTTCCTTTTTGTTTATTTTATACTACAGTGATATAAATAAGAAAATAATCCTTTTACCCATTTCCAAATCTTTTCTCGATACGTTATGGACGGTCCATAATGAACCACAACTATTCTTGACCACAAATATTAAATGGTAATTTTTTTTATTAAGCTATAGTATAAAGTACATAGTTAAATGTATTTAATTTTTTTAAATAGTTAAAAACAGCTTATACAAAAGTAGCATTTACTTATTTTTTACTATTAAAAATCGGGTAATTTGACTTGTATATCGTATAGAATGTCTAAATTTGAATCTGTAATTTTAAACAATTTTAACTGTGACATCTGTTTTGTCTTTGTGATACTGCTGACAAACTTGTAACCTAGCCCTGACAAGGCTGGCCCTGATGATGTCTCTAGCTTAAGGGACTAAAGCCCTTGGCTACTTATCTTTTTTACTAAATATACCGAAATACACAAACTACATTCTTTTTAAATATTTTTTTTATTATTATTGAATAATATGTAGCCTCGTGTGTAGCTAATGCTAAATGTTACAGTACGAACCGAAAAAAAATGTATTATAATACCACGGTGATGTGGTTAGCTATTTATCGCTCATCATTTTAATGTAAATTAACGCGACCTTAATGGCTGGTATAGAGCCAAAATAATGATGGAATTTGCATCAAATTTCTATGCAAAATAATGCATATGGAAATTTGCTGAATCGTATTGATATATAACAATAATTAATATTAATATTTTCCTACAATCAATGAATATACCTAATGATAAATTTATTTATCTATCTAAAGTTTATTTTTTTAAGGTATAGTTATTTTAAACCTTCCCGCTTGTAAACAATCCCGAAATTACCATAGCAACGTAAGATACGCATGCGTCGTAAGCGAAATGACTAGGCCCAATTTACACAACCGTAAAACGTTGACGTGCCATTAACGAGAAGAAAACAATGGTTTATTTCTCTAAATTATTGGAATAAAAGCGATGTTTTAAGCAAATTTTGTTTCTACAGAAATATAAAAGTGTTTTTAGCAAGAGCTTTATCAGTTCTCTGTTTTTACATCATAAAAACAAAGTAAGTAAACAAAAATTATAAATTTTGGTTATGTTGACATTCAAAACAAGCCATATGCTTCAGTGTAAATCGGACTTTGTGGAGTATTTAGCGGCAAATTTAAAATAACTATACCTTAAAAAAATAAACTTTAGAAAATATATATACAAGTATAAGTTTTAAATCACAGTCATTTATCTATGTAACAGAATATTTCTATAACAATTATTTCACTATATTGTTGAGATTAGACACAAATAATCTGCAATATGCCGCCATATTCCAACTGTTACTGGTTTGTGAAGCGTTAAAGCTAGAATATCTGGGTTATTATGAACATGGAAAGTTTAATGTATTTCATAACATTTAATACTATAGAAACAAAAGAAAAATATAATTATGAAAAAAATAAAAAGACAAATAAAAAAGAACTTATTAAGTACAGAGCAGCTCTGTATTACACTGATAACACAGTTAATTTGTGCTAACAAAATATTTGGTTGGATATGGCCAATTAAATTATTTGGTTGTAACAAATAAATTTTATTTCTGTCAAATAAAATATTTTGTTCCCATTAATAAATAATTTTGAAATTAAAGTATGTGTTTACATGAACTAAATATTTGTTTGACTCAAATAAAATTTGTTACAACCAAATAATTTAATTGGCCATATCTGAAAAATCCTTTTTATCAGTGTATAGCAATAATAATTTTTTCTCTCCTAATAGGAGTAAATTTTATAAACAATTGATATCTGCCACTTGATTTTCCTTGAAGTGCAAAGACATGTCATTGCTTATAATTTTTAATGGAGAACATGCAACAATATTTTGCCATTGGATAAAAAATGAGCATGGCAAATATTATAAATGAATTAATTAGAATAGAATAAAACATATTATTCAGTAAATAAACAACTAACCGATGTTTTCACATATTTTAAAAATATCAAAATACCACCCACTAGAACTGTCAACTTTCAGTTGTTTTCAGAAATGGTGATTTCAAAGGCTAATTGGTTTTGCGCGGTTAGATAAGATCCATGAAACATTTGAGTTTATTATTGATATAAAAATGTTAAATAATAAGAATAAATGCGCTACTAGTAAAAAAAATAATATATTTATTTATTTATTTATTTATTTATTGTTACATCCAACAGTAAAAACCAATTAAAGGATGAGTCAAACAACAAGATACAGAATTATAAAAAAAAATAATAACAATCAAACTAGTAGAGTACAGAATATTAGTCCAAATTTAATTGGCGAAAGACAAATTTAATGCGGCTGTTACTGCAGGAGAATATATCAACATCAGTTTGAATCTTATGATAGTTTTTGCACATAGTGTAAATCGGTGAAAATGTTAGTAAGTTGGTTCTAGGCTTCGACAAATAAAATGTATCGTTTGTACGAGTGGCTGTAGGAATATGAAAATTTAACATTTCTAAGAGTTCTGAACAATCAATCTTATTGTGAATTATTTTGTACAAAAAAATTACAGATCCGGAAGCTCTTCTGTTTTTTAAGCTCATTATGTTAAATCTGTCCAGTAAAAGATTGTTATCAATACCAATAATAGGGTAAACCCCATCTATTTTAAAGCTAACAAATTTTAAAAACCTTCTTAAAATTTTATCGATAGCATCAATTTCGTATTTGTATTTTGGATTCCAAATCAGGCTTGCATATTCAAGTTTAGACAAAACAAAGGAATTAAATAATGCAAACAAAACCGATCGATCTTTAAAACCGTAACTATTTCTAATAACAAAACCAAGACTACGAAAAGCTGATGTAACTGTTTTCTCAATATGTAAACTGAAAGAAGATCTTCCTTCACTAATAAATCAAGCGCTCTTTCAACCCGGCATCGTTTATTTGAACAAACTAAATCTAACAATCGGTCATTATCATTTAAAATAAAATTTTGTTGTAGTAAGTCGTAGTAGTTACAAAATCTTTTAAAATCAGTTGTTTTTGTAGTAGTAACATTATTTGAGTATTCCGTTATATTGAAATCACCTATAAAGTAAACATTAAGCCTCGGTAGAAAAGACTATTATAGCCTCGCACTCTTAAATCTCTCGCTGCTATGCAGCTCGGGATTTAATATCCTCGGCTATATAAAATGTCTTCTCTACCTTGGTACATAATTACTAGTATTTGCTTATGCATCATAATATGTCAGTGGTACTTAAACATTAAGAAAAATCTACTATATTTTTTGAGTATAAGTAAAAAAGAAAAAAATATTTAACGAAGTAAAAATTGCATCACCCTTTTGTTTTAATGACAAAGTATAAGATAACTAAAAATAAAAGAATACCTTTCAAGAAAAGTGAACTAGATACTATGTCAAAGTAAAATTCCTTAAAACAATGTTATCCTTAATTATTTAGAGGATGTAGTGTAGATCTAATTTCTTTTTACAAAGTTTCAACTCTATAAAGTAAACTTAGTTGTAATTCTAGACTATAATGTAGGATATTTGTATAAAGTGAAAAAAAATAATTGCCTGTAATATTTTAACTACAGTAGACACTATCTGTGCCGCATGCAATCCGCAATTTTATTACTTTAACCACGTGTATGGTCAAATATTAACATATTAGTATATTACATAACGTGTACGGAAGTGGCTTATTTTGCATGAGCGGCAACAAAAATAAAACCAGCTGAACAGTTGCAAGCGCCTTGTCAAAACATCGGCTCTAGGCACTATTTGAAACGTTATGGAAAAGAAAGTTGTGAGATCACGTGAACAGGCAACTATTAATACACCTGCATAATTTATTAAAGTTTGAAAGTCTGTATTTCCAAAACGTTATATTCTAGCAAAAAACTGTATATAAATTTTTTTATAAGGCCTAAAAACAGCTTTCATATAAAATATAAATTTTTCAAATCGGGTTATAAATAAGTGAGATATGCTAAAAAAAGCTTTACTGCTTTAAACGCCAATATCTGAAAAACAATGAATTTTAGGAAAAAATAGTTCGTAATATTTTTTGACCAATTTAAAATTATCTTAGAGGAAATGCGCCTAATTTCGGATGGTTTCCAAATTTCGGATAGTGGTGTATTTAAGATACTGTCTGCAAAGGTAAACAGAAACCTACTTTTATGTGAAGCCAAAAGTCAAACTAAATCCGTCCTGTAATATGATAACGGTAGAGCTTCTCCCCTTTAAATGGCAGCACAAATCGTTTATATTACAAATGGCAGTTTTGTGCTCAGTTGCATTATTATGCTTGTTTATTTTATAAATAATCGTTATAAAAGTTCGTGATTCTGTCTTGGGTAAGTTATGATGTTAGTTAAGTTGATCCACTATTCATAATTAAGCAATTTGAAAACGTAAACATTCTACAAATTTCTAATCTAAAAAGCAGAAAGTTGCCTAATTTCGGATAGACCATTTTTGTGCATTTGATTCCCAATTTCGGATATCCGCAAGGTAATTTTTATTTAGGATAACCAACCATTAATTATTATTTTTATAATGATACAACAAACTAAGATAAACAATTTTGAAAAAACGAAAATTACCTAAGATAATAAGATATTCGAAATTGGGAATCTAAAATTATAGTTCCTATAGTATTTCGTAGAAAATCGCTTAATGACTAAATTACGTCTTAAATGTGAAGGAATAACAAAAAACATAAGCAATGGGATCCAGATCTACTCTTGAAAAAATTTTTTCGGATATGTCCGAAATTAGGAGCCCTTTTTCAAATGCACAAAAATGCGCTGATTTTTTTTAACCGTGTTTTTTGGAAAAAATAAACTGTAATAAAATTGCTTTTATAATAAATCATGGTTCGCTATAATAAGTTGTATCTGGTTATATAAAAAAAATATCAAAAAGTAATACCGAGTATTAAATATTGAATACATTGTAAATGGTATCCGAAATTAGGCGACTTTCCTCTACATATAAGTGCTAAATTAATAAAATACAATAATAATAATAAGTGATATTGGTAGATTGACAAAATACTGAGCATTTTTTTTGGCAGTGTAGTAAACAATAAATAATAGTTATTTATGGTACTAGTGGGTAAAATAAGATATTGCCCATGAGAAAATTAACCTATCCAATAAATAGCTTAGGAATTCATATTTTTTTAAAAATTTTAATGACATTTACAAGAAAATAATTTGACAAGTGACAGTTGAGTGGGTAAAATAAATAATTATTCACTCAATAAAGTAAAAGACACGCGGGGGTTATTATTGAGTTTATCTATTTAAAATAAAGATGGTAATTGTCTCATTATCTGTATGTATTGGATAAAAGTATATTCTTATACCGTAGAAAAAATAATCATCTGTTCACGTGGAAAGTATCATATGTACCACGCCTACTATGTAAGAACGTGGCGCAAAAATCTAAGCATGGGTTTGACCGCAGTATGGCAAGTCGCTTCTTTGGGTCGGCGCTCAAGCAGTGGCTCATCCTCCGTCGGCGCTATCAGAACGTCGCGACGCTTAGTCAGTCATTGCGCGCATCGCATGAACTTTAACGCTTTTTAGTGAAGCTTTTTGCAAAATATAACCGGGAGTTGCGCTAGTGTAAATTTTGATGGATTTTTAGAAGAAAAAAAACAGGGTATTATTTTTTGGTAATTTTTGTTGGTATGGTTAAAGATTAAAAATTATTTTTGCTTCATAAAATTTTACAGGGACATTTTTTTTAACTGAAGTTTTTTAGAAAGGTGATTATTTTCATGTAATATTATTTTATTTATTTTTTGTGGAAAAGATGTAATTTTACAAAGAAACCTATATATATTTAAAATTTAATTCTTACATTTTTGACAAATTAAAATTATAAAAAATATAATACATTAGCATTTTAAATACTTATATTTCCACACGAGTAATGTACGGTATTTTTTTACGACTAAAAAAATTTCTGAATAGGGAAAAATTGTAAAAAGTTGGGAAAATACTTTCTTCATTTTATTTAATAGTTATTAAAAGATAGTCCTTAAAGGCAGTAATAACTTTTCCTATCTCGCTATCGTTATATCGCCAATAAATTTTAATTGAGAATTTCTTAATTAAGAATCTTAATATCTTACGACCAAAGAAAATTAACCAATTAAAAAAAGTTGATTCGTTTAAAGTACTTTTAAACTTTTACAAAGTTAAATTTTACTAAAGTAATGTAAGTAAATATTATGTACTCAAGATCAAAAAGAGCTTGTTTGGTTGCATATTAAATAAAAAAACTCCAATTAAGTACATACAAAGGATTTTTTAGACTATAACTTAGGGTCATTTCGAATAAAAAAAACTTGGGCCTAACGTCACCCTTTTTTTATTTTTTTTTTGTTTTTAATATAATATATTTTACTTTAAAAATTAGGAAATTTTACGTAATTTCAATCATAAATAAAAACTTAAAAAAAAGAATTTACTTCTATGTTTTTTTTTTAATTTTGTAATTTTTTGCCAGTTCGCGTTAGAAACCTACCGCTTCTTTTCTTTTTAAAACGTTAAAGCTCTTTTGTTAAAAAAAGCCTGTTACAGTAAGTAAACTCAACATGTCGATGGAACTTAATTGTATGTCTGTATATTCGTACTGTTTTAATTTATTTAATTTATTTTTTTAGTATTGTAATACTTATTGAGTACTGGACCTTGTTGTCCAGATATTTTGTATTTTATATTTATATTTGAAGTGTAAACGATTATATTGTATCACGATAAACAAATTTAAATTTCAATTTCAAACGTCTCTAAAAAGTAAAAAATTAAAAATAATTAATATTAATAAACAATTATAGTATACTCTTTTTGAAAATCAGCTCCTCAATTTTCCATGATATAATTTTGCATTATTTGCTACAAAATTTGCATTAATGCCATATAATCAGTCATTTAAATTATGCAGTATGATAAATTTTCCAAAGTGAAAGCAATTCAAGACCATAATATGTCATTTACGTTATCACGCTTTTAAGCTTGAAAGCTGCTACTCGCTTGAAGCTGATTAAAATACCAGCTTTTGACTGCGTTGAATTTAAGGATCGGAAATTAAACTATTAACCGTCTATACTGATTAAATCTTAGAACTGAACCGTATGATTTAATTTCGCTGAAAAATATTCAAACAGGTTAAATTATTTACCTTTGGGAACGTTACGTAACGCAAATTGTACCAAAATTCAAACACTTCATACCCCGTTTCTCGCGCTATTAAAGGCTGTAAAGATTTCATGTTTTGGCTACCCCCCAAATAGGGGGTGTGTTAGGAGGGTTAGCCAAAATATAAAATCTCTACAGCCTTTAATAACGCGGGAATTTGCGTTACGTAATACTTGAACGTTCCCTTTCCAGACTATTAAGAATAATTGGATTCGTATAGTTTGACGCACGGATCTGTGGCTACGGGAAATATGTTTGGAATGTGTGTGTAAGTGGGAGGCATGTTGTAGGCACGCACGCCTTATAACACTCTTGACGGAAAGAAGAGAGCGCGAATGATTCCTCCCTCTTTCGTCGGAGACTTTGTTTCATGTGGAGAACTATACATTTAAAAATTATTTAGTTTTTATTTTATTGGATTTATTACACAGGTTTACAAAATAAGTCAATTACTACTAGCCAGAGTATTTTTTTTAAGTATTTTTGTTTTTCGAAAACGGGTTTAACAGTAAACCCCATAATTTTACAAAAAACTACAAAAAAAGTGATCTAGCACCTAAACTCTTGATTTTGGCGAGTTGTGCCCTCATAAACTTTTAATCAGAATATCGAGAAGTACTATATTTAGTTTATATTTTGAAAATTTAAAAATTTTAAATTGAAAGTTTTTGCCGGATTTGTATAATTAGGTTTTTGATTTTTGGGGAATAGGGCTTTGGATCTGACTAAAATTGTCATCTAATTTTGCTGTGACGTTTCGACGATGGATTTTCGTTGTTTTCGAACAAAGAATCTTTGGCTTTAATTCTCTGTTCGAAAACGAAGAAAATCCATCGTCGAAACGTCACAGCAAAATTAGATGACAATTTTAGTCAGATCCAAAGCCCTATTCCCCAAAAATCGAAAAGCTAAATACATTTTATTTTAACAAATTGACAGATATTGAAAGTTTTTAAAACTAAAAGAATTATTTTTACCAAACCAACCAAGAGGGTCCTAAATTTCGCCACACAGCATTACGTCAAATAAAAACAGTCAAGGGCCTCTACCTGGACGATGCATGTTTCGTTATAAAATTAGAATATGTTGCATGTTTTCAAAACTGACTTTTCTAAGAGAAATTTTGCGTTTTTGATTGGCATAAACAATAGTTTAAAATAGATTTAGTAATTAACATACTGATTTTAGAGTTTAATTGATATTTCATTATCAAACATACATATATTAAAGTAAAATATCCCTAGGGCTTTCGCAATACATATTTATTGAACATTGTTCAATATTTTTTTACATCGGCACTTACTACTACCAAGAGTGCCGATGTATTGAAATTTTCGCCGAAAAGTCAAAATCTTTGGCCATGTATTTTTCACATTTCTCGACGTTTTAGACCTTCCTGAGTCGATATCAGTAAAACAAATTGCGTCCGTCAGTCTGTCTGTCTGTCTGGGTGTAAGCTCGCTAACTCCATTTCTAAAAAATATATCGACAAGCGGTTTTTTAAATATTGTTTCTTATCATATTTCGAAGAGCTGATTAGATTTTGGGGGTAAACAATGGGGGGTCAGGGGGTGAAAATGGGGGTAAAACGCCTATTTTTAGCGTTTTTCGGTTATAATTAAGTTAATTATTATTTTATTTTATTAATTTAGTACTTATATGAAAGATTTTTTTAAATTTACCAGAAAATGTTATAAACTATTTTTTCCTAAAATACATTGTTTTCGGGATATTAGCGATTAACGCAGTAAAATGTTTTTTTTACCAAAACTCATTTATTAATCGATTTCAAAAAAATATATTTTAAATGAAAGCACCTTTTAAGCCCAACAAAAAATGTTATATACAGTTTTAGCTAGAATATAACGTTTTGGATATAAAGACTTTCAAATTTTAATAAACTATGCAACACTCAGGTGTACTAATGGTTGCATATTCACACAACTTCCTATTTCATAACGTTTCAAATTAGTGTCTAGTGCGGATGTTTTGGCAAGGTGCTTGCAACTGTTCACCTGATTTCAATTTTTATTATTGTATTGAGCTTTATGCTTTTCACAAGGACAGAACATCAAAAATGCTTTCAGCGATGTTTTACGTTTTATAATTAAGGCTTTTTAAAGCAATACTGTTATTTAATTAACTAAGTACATATGTTGGTGTGTTATCCGCAACATATAAGGTAGGGCGGGGTAACGTTGACGTTAATTAAAACTGGGATTGAAAATAGTAGTTTTCGTAACGAGTAAGAGACTTTAGTCCTTAGTGCACGAGAATGAAGTTTTTTTGACGACGCGAAGCGAAGTCAAAAAATCATTCGAGTGCACTAAGGACTTGTCGCAAACGAGTTGCGAACAACATTTCTCGTTTGATCTACAGTCTAGACTCTTTAAAAATGTATATTTTAAAGAATTGCCTGTGTTTAATTTTGACATTTCAAAATTTTATAAACGTCAAACAACTTTTGTTAAAATGAAAGTATGTGTACTCGTTTGGATAAATGAGTGTGCATAGTTGTCATTTCATTCAAATATGCACTATGTACTCGTGCGATAGAAAAATATCCAAACGAGGATATATAGTAAACATGCATTTTTCTTTATTTGGTGTACACTAGGTCGTACGAAAAATCTGTACTACTGCATGACTTTTTTACCCACCTATAATTTTTGTTTATAAACATTTTAGTAATAGTTTTTTTTTATTAATCAGAACAAACTTAAATTACTTTTTATTAAAATTAGTTTACAATTTCTTTTTAACTTTGATTTAACTGTTATTTAAAAAAACATCAATATTAATTGAGCAAAGAAAATTGCACAAGAACTTTTTCTCGTAGCGGAAAGTTAAAGTTTAACCAAGTGAAAAAAAAAATAGTTTGGGAATTTAAATTGATTATCTAAGATTTTAAATAGAAGAGCACGGGTTTTGGAATAAAAATCGGCTCTCTTTATTCTAGGATATTACTTTGGTTTAAGAAAATGCCAGCCTTGAAACAAGAGAATATGGCTTTGAACATATCCAAAGACACGTGTTCAAGGAATCCGTTTTTTTCTATGTAACAGTAAAATTACTTTCCGTGTATAAATTTAATTTAAAAATTCTCCAAAACCGGACAGATGTAGTCAAAAAAAATTTGTATTTTAATACTTTTAATTTTCGAATTCTAAAATAAAATTACAAATTTTAAAATAAAACCTTTAATTAAAATTAAATAATTATAAGTAAGTTATACAAAACTTAATTGTATTTTAGTTTTGAAATTATACTCTTTTAAGCAAAACTGCCAAAAAATTAAACAAAAATTATTCTATTTTAGAAAAACAATTAAGAAAGCAAAAATTTAGTCGGAAAGGTTTTTTTTATTTCTTTGTTTTTTTTTTTTAAATTTATTTAAGAATGGAGAAACCCTATTTATTTGTTGTCATCGGCATTTTTCACTAAAAAGTTTAATTTAAAACAAAAAGAATTTAAGAAATATATAGAAAGCTAAATCAACTGTCGTTTAAACAAACTTAAATTAATTGCTTTTATTTTTTTTTAAAAGCGAATTCATCGAATGAAATTAATTTAGTTTAGTACCTATACAAACTATAGGTACTTATTTTGCTTTGATGAAAAATACTTGGAAAATACAGAGATATGTCGGTTTCAATTTTTTATTTTTTTCTATTTTGAGACTTTTATAAGGTCATAATCACACGCATTTTGCGTTTTCTTATAGGCTGTACTTTTTTTCTTTTGGGTTGGCAACAGACAAAAGCCTTTTCCGTGCAAATGTCAACGTCACTTTAAAAATTAATTTTCTACAAAACTTTTTGTTTAGGTTATTTTTTACAGTGTTAAAATTGTGGCTTGGTTACTTGCAGTGAAAAAGAGAACAAATGACTATAAAATATATCAAAATATAATTTGTTCTTAGAATTTTAAACATGGCGAAAACTGTAATGCCAACCCGAAACAAAAATCCTTAAATCAGTCATCGATATAAATGTAAGGTTCGGAATGCCACTACTAAGTCACGATCCTCGCTTCAAAACACAGGCAATGCACCTGACCCCTCCGCCAGGCTGGCTAGCTGAACCTGGTGTGCGTCGACTCTCTACTGCGTTTCAAAATGTGGTGTAATGTATTAATGTATCTAATTAATTTATGTGCACATAGAAACTACATATCACATGTAATTACATACACATGTTAATGCTTAGGCACATAAAAATGTTAGCCCAAAATGCCTACTTTCAATATTTTGGTAAAAAATTTATTAGAATCAGCTGATTGTAGCCATCTTTATTAATCATCCTTCCTCAAAAACTACAACGTTGTTGTATTATTAAATAATATGAATCTACAATTTTAATAGTGTATTTAATATAACGTCATAATGTTTTAGAATAATCATAAAAATGGTATTATATACCACAATTTGTAACAACTTTAAGTTGTTCCAACAACGTCTGGGTGGTATTTTTAGATTGTTCTATCAGTGTAGAGTTAAGTGACTTAAAATCTCTCAATTGAATTAAACAATTTTCTTTTATAGTTTTTCACAAATTGTTTTCTCTGGGTTTAAATTCTTTACCAAAGACTTTTAGTTTCAAAGTCTGGGAAATTTGCAATACCAAACGTCTTTAATTAAACTATCGGTACATGTTAAGTTTGAATAAACTTTAGACTTAAGTCGCTGTACTGTAATTTATCTCTTCGGGTATACAACAAATTAACATGAATCAGTTTAAACCTATCTTGGTATTGTCTATACAAAGACTTACCCTTGTTAATTGAGATTACATACCCTGCCGGTCTGACGTAGAAGAATAATTCGGATTCAGCGACCCAAAGTATATATCTCATGCACCGATACGCGAAGTGAAAAAAGTGTGTTTTAAAATATGTCTGTCTGTTTTTTTTAAACCTTCTAACTTTGGAACGGAATGTCTGATTTAAAAAAATCTTTCCCCAAAAGAATTAGTACCTCTGTAGTTTGTGTTACGTAAAAGATGGTTAACATTGGGGTATCGTCAGAGTGGCAAAGAGGGAAAACTGATATTTTGATCATGTCACGCTTATTATTATTCGTAGGCTTGATTTCAAATATCAATATATCAGTAAAATTGTCTATATGTAAAAATTAAAGCAGCATTTAAGCTAATAATGCATAACAACAAAATTTATATGTATAAATACGTACACGTAAAATTAAATTAAACCCAATATATCATAAATAATCTAACATAATTTAATAACCTATAAAATATTATGTTATGTTATAAAATGGTAATTTTGTTTGTAAAATATTATTATTAGTTATTAAATTTAAAAAATTTATATATATATTTTTTTATTTTATTTACTATGTTTGTATATATAGTTGCGATTATGTTAAATTTAACCAAAATATAGTCACTGTATACACTGATAGAAAAATCTAAAAATAATACTGAATTGCCTGCGTTTTGAAGCGAGGGAACAGCGGCAATCCGAGCCTGAGGATTTGCAAGCCACGCCTATCCCGCTCCTCGTGAGGCAAACAAAAATCTGATCGCTTAACAGTTTGTTGTTGTAAATGCAAACCACTACACTTGTTTGTAAATACCGAAGACGTTTACTTGTTTGTTGTTGTATTCTATGCAATATATAGTGGTTGGCGGACATACAACTATTTATTGTTGTATACTATAACCTAATTACGTCATTAAGTACGCTGGTGTTCTATCAGTGTAGAAACTCTATTTAGCAGGCCATAATCGCAAGTTTTATCCAGTTTATCGTTTGATGTAGATTTTCATCTTAAACAAATAGCTTGCCTTAGTTTTGTTGACATAATAATATATATGTAGTCTGAAGCAGACTGTCTGATACTTCCATTATAGTATGTAATGCAAACCAGGTATGACACGAGAGTTTTTACGAATTTATATTGAAAATTGTCAGTTGCAAGAATCGTAATATCCATTATAACAAAATACTGGCAAAATTCCTCGCATTTTATACCCAGACATGAAACAATATATACATATACAATGTATGTATATGTATGTATATGGTTAAGCCATATATGAGGAGCAGAGTTTTCTGCAGTAATGAGAGATTATCTTTTTGCGTAGTGATTATAGTTTTGTATCATAAACTATAAAAAATATTATGGTTTATTGTACGAAACTAAGCTTCATTCTAGATGTAATAAAATTTAAAATTTAATTAAAATTTTATTGAAAAAGTTTGAAAAACTTCTAAATATTAATATTGTTTGAAATTAATAAATGCAGTTATTAATTTAAGCTTACAAAATTACCAAACTAAAAACTAAAAAAAAGTTAATAAACTATAGTTACAGCTAACAATAAAAAACAAAGGAAATATTTGCTTAGTTGTGAAATGAGGCAAGAAAAAAGTCAACAATTAAAAAAATTATCAACAAAACATATAAATATATATTTTTAAATTTCTTTTACAAAATTGAACTATAGAAATAATATTTTGTTATTTAAATTTTTCATGTAGAATAGTATATTCTATAACCAGTATGGAATAGACAATATTCCGCGCGAGCGGAAAGTTTGTCATACGAGCCGGCAGGAGAGTATGACGGTCCCGCGAGCGCGGGATTCCATACGTGTTGTAGACTATAATTTTTATTCGACTGCATATATGAAACACTGTATGGCTTTAAACTGCGGATAAGGTTAATTACAATGTTTTTTGTGACTCGACATTGTAAATGCAACAAAACACATATTTTTAAATAAAGCAATTAATGTTATTTAATAATTTTATCAAATCAGTACTTAAAAAACATTTTTATTCAATTTTAGCACATATTTACAAATTATAATGCAAAAATCGAAGGTTATGTCAGATTGTTGTGACAAATATCAGGTTTAAATATTTAACAATAGATGGAGCAGTTTTATTTTTTTTTACTAAATTGATAAAAAACTGGTCAAATATTAAGAAAAGCTAATAAACTTTATGTAATTTTAACGCAAAACTTTAAATTGCATTAAATTATTCAATATTTCATGGTAAAATATATATATTTTTGCTAATTTTGCTACAGTTTTCTTTACTTTTATAAACAAGGGATGGCACTACATGTGCTCATTCTAACACTTGATACGGAATATTCATACCGTATCTAGAATGGATTCATTCTATGTTTGAAAAGTGTGTGTATTTGCTTACATTCTAGAGCAGTCGTAGAAAAATAATATTTTGTTATTTAAGATTTTCATGTAGAAAGAATATACATAGATAATACTTACTTACTAATAGTTAGGAGAAAATATTCTTGCAGAGTGATAATGCCTAGGATTTAATACTCCTCACAAATAATAAACGATGTAGGGTGTAATCTTTAGGAAAATAAAAGAACGGGTTAGGATAAAGAGCTGCCTCAAACCAGTCTTTTATTTAATTACAACTTTAATCATTAATTCTCTAAAACATTGTTAAAGTTATTTGGTTGGTTAGATAGTGGATTTGGAAAACCTTAATATAACATTGAACGTAAACCCATGGCTTAACTTTTAAACTAAGCAAATCCCCATAATTGTAGAAACTGATAATGAAATTAGAGTTTGTAATATTTACATAGGGTCACATGGCACAGTCGAATGTGAATAACAAGGATGGAAACCCTTCAATGATAGTGGACAAAAGCTATAATGTTTCACAATTTAAATTATATAGGCTTTGTCGAAAATATCACCAAAAAATATAAATCAAAAAACATCCGCAAACTAAAAAAAAATTGCAATAGGGTGTATAACTTGGGGACGAATCTAATGGAACACATCCCAAATAGCACTAACGATCTAAGATTATTCTCTAATTATTACATTGGGAATGTTCTTACAATAAATTTTGAGCATAACATCTTTAGAATGTTCTCATGTCATTCATATGCATATTCTAAGAAATGTTTGTTTTGAATGTTCTTAGAAATTATTCTGCGCAAGTTGATGGTGATTTGGGTTTAAAATTTTGCAATACTTTATGGATGCAAATGTAAAATATGGTTTGGACTTTTTTTCCTAATATGTTCGTAAAGGGTAAAGTCAGTAAGGATTTCTATTTTATTAGTAAAATGAAATTCCACTTTGTTTTCAGTAGAATTGTTTTCTTTGTAACAGTTCAAAGAGTCTTTGCTTTGTTGGATATAACTTTAAAAGTAGGTATTCCTATCTACTAATTTCAAAACGTTACTTTTAGTACATTTTAGTTTAAATTGTTCAAAACTTTATACTTTATGAACATTTACTATTACTTTTCAAGTAATACTTTTTTCTACTACCCAATTAAGTGCTGCTTACATATTATCTACCGCTTTCAAGGCTTGTTTACCATGACAACCAATAAAATCAGTATTGTATTGTTATTAAGAATTGTTTATTTATTATACGATTTACTTTCAGCAACCTCAAAATATACCTATATACCAATTTTCACAAAAACTACCCCCTACCCCTTAGGGGGTGGAATTAATTTTATTATCAAATTCACTTTTGTCGTCCCCAAAAACCCCTATATACCAATTTTGACGAAAATATTGAAAATACTTTAAAATATTTACCCCCTCACCCCTGTGGGGGTGGAGTTGGATTTTTTTATTATCATATTCAATTTGAGAAACCTCAAAAACCCCTATATAGCAATTTTTGTGAAAAATTATTGTATTTAGCCCATTTGACCCCCTTGCCCCACCCCATGTTTACCATACATTTATTTATCTTGTATAAAAAAATACAAGATAAATAAATAAAATAAAAATAAATAAATAAAATAAATACTTGTTAACATGCCCAATTTCAAGTCTATAGCTTAAAGTGTTCTTAAGTTATCGGGAATACAAAATTTCCCGGACAAAACGACCGATCGACCAATCGACCGAGCGACAATTTTTTTTTTGCCTGAAATTGATTTATATCGACATAAACCGTCACAATTTTTACACGAATACAATGCTTTCCAAAATTTTGAAAAAATGGAAAAGCAAAAAAAAACAAACAGTAATAAGAACATCCAATTTTTAAATTACTTTTGTTGTTATATTTTACGCAAAAATGCCTATAAATTTTTCTTAATTACCTTTAATTATTTAAAATTTATTTCTCCGTATCACACGAACTGTAGCACTATAATTTTCAGCATTTCAGGTACAGTCGTAAAATTAAAATTTGCAGAACATAAATTTCCGCAGAAACGGTCGTTGTTTAGACTATAATTGCATGAATATTCAGGTTTCTCTGAATTTTGTCACGTTATAGCATATGGAAAGCGTATTGTAAATTAAAAAAACAGCTGAAAAGTTACAAGCACCCTGTCAAAACATCGGCACTAGGCACTAATTTGAAACGTTATTAAAAGGAAAGTTGTGTGATCACGTGAATAGGCAACTATTAATACACCTGCATAATTTATTAAAGTTTGAAAGTCTGTATCTCTAACAAAACGTTATATTCTAGCAAAAAACTGTATATAGCATTTTTAAAGGGCTTAAAAACAGTGAGATAAGTGAGATATGCTAAAAAAACGTTTTACTGCTTTAAACGCCAATATCTCGAAAACAATGCGTTTTAGGAAAACGTTGTTTATAATATTTTTGGTCCAATTTAAAATTATCCTTCATATAAGTGCTAAATTAATAAAATACACTTATAATTGCCTTAATTATAACCAAAAAAACGCTAAAAATAGGAGTTTTACTTTATTCTTACCCCCTTACCCCCAATTGTTTACGCCCAACAGATAAACGGACGCAAAAAGGGTTAAAACGTAAAGAAGAAAACGTAAAGAAATGTGAAAATAAAACATGGTCAAGGATTTGTTGACCTTTCGGCGAAGATTTAAATAATCGGCACTCTTAGTAGTACTAAGGGAACGTTCAAGTATTACGTAACGCAAATTTTGATCATTTTGGACCCCACCTCCCCCCTGTAACGCTATTTTCCTATACCATTAACATGGGCGTAACACTCCAAAATGACCCCCCCCCTAGGAGCGTTACGTAATACTTGAACGTTCCCTAAGTGCCGATGTAATTTCAAAATCATTAATGAATGTCAGTCACTGCTACGAAAATTTAATTTAAAGTTGATTTATTAAATGAATTATCGGAATACAGAGAAATCATTTCTTAACTTTAGTAAATATTACTTGGTTCAAGTAAATTACTCATTATATGTAAAAAACACATTTATTTTTAATATTTAATAATTTAATAACCTATCCTTATTTTAAATAGCATTTATTACAAAAATAGAAAGACTAGATAAATAAAATTTGGTATAAAAATTTTTGTTTAAAAGTTAATTTTAAAATTTTTATGAGCATTTTTTTTACCCTTCAACTTTTTTTAGTGTATTATAATTTTAGTATTCAGGAAGAATTTTCTTATATCCTAGGTAGGATTTAGGTTCAAAGAAGTCCAAAGGAAATCCAAAGAAATCATGTTCGACAGCTATAAACTTTTATCAAAAAGTAAACTTTTTGGCGATTTTAACATTGTATCGAAGGAAATAAATAAAAGCATCAGTATATTTAAATTTTAACCTTTCAAACTATCGAAAGTTGCACTAAAGTTGTTGTACCTATTTTGCTATCTTTTAATTTATTTTATTTTATCCAGAAAAGTATTATATCCTGAAAAAAATCCCCCAACTGACAAACACTTCTTTCACGGAAAAAAAAAATTATAGCTAGGAGCGCTATAACACACATACCAAGCAAATTATAATCGCTTATTATATAAATACAAGGCTTTCTCTTACAATTATGGCAGTCAGTGTAAACATTTATATGAAATACTTTAATTGTTTAGTGAATAATAAAATATAACAAATAGTATGGCATTTATAGCTTAAATAGATTTAATTATTGTCCGTGCTAATAATTTTTATAATATAATAAAATTTCTGTAAATTTATAATAGTGCCTGTAATAATAATCGTGTCTGTAATATATATAATCGTTTCCAATTTATTTTTAACATTATTAGTTATTGTGTCCCTTATAATCTATAGCTTAAATCACTATAATTTGCCACTGTTACCAAATATCTTATAATGTATAGCGCAGAGCCCACTAATTTCTTTCTGTGTTGTTCAAAGAAATTAAATCTTATGGAATAATGTATCTTAAAATTTTGAACTTATTGAACTTATTTTTTCCAAATGGCATTTTCGATTAATAAAATAATCCAAAACTTGATGCTTATACAATTTTTTCCAATTTTTCCAAACTAATTGGACCAAAAATTAAAAAATACGAATACACGGTACACGGTTTTTGCCGTATCTTTTAATTTGACAGTAAAATAAATAGAAGCAAATCTAATTACTTTAAAGACGTCAAGTAAATTAAGAAAGCAGTTAAGTTAAATTAACCCTGAAATGGCGCCGTTACTAAATAAATTGCCTATTGCCTTTTTTTATCAGGCAACTTTAACCAATTTGGCCACCTTTGTTTAATTATATCCATGAATTAAATAAAAATAGTATATTGTATACCTAGGCGGCGGTAGCTCAGTCGTGAACGCCTCGATCTAGTATTCGAGAGGCCGGGGTTCAATCCTCGGTTGTGGAACAACTTTTTCACAGAAATAAAATACCGTCGTTTCCCCACCACGTCGGCTTGTGCTGCCGAAGATCTAAGCACACAGTACAGAAAAAGGTTTGCAGTGGATAATGCCGCATAGCACTCGGACCTGTGATACTACCCGGGCGCACCGAGAGGGAGCAGCGAGGTAGCTGTCAGGTCTGTTGGCAGAGCTCACTTTAAGGACTTCCAAGCAACCAGGATCTGTACTAAGGCTGCAAGCGAAAATGATCCTTAAGCAGTTTGGCGCCGGTCCATGTGCACTGGCAGCCAATAAACTTAAGGATCAAAGCCGCTCACTTAGCCAAAAAAGCCGACAAAACGAGGTTCGGATTCCTCGCTAAACTGTAGGTCCCGGGGTACAACAACTAAAATCCTCGTTAGAGTATAAAAACTAGTAACACAGGGGTAGGCAAAAAGGACCATATGGTCTAGTTGCTAGGCTTGACCTCCCCACCATTACTACTACTACTACTAGGTGGTAAAGTGGCATTTTTGGCAGACTAACATCTCTACTCTAAATTTCTCTACTCCATAACATCCCTACTCCGTAACATCTCTACTACATAACATCTCTACTCCGTAACAACTCTACTCCACACTATAGACACTCGATTAGCAACTTGTCTTAACTCAAAAGAATATTTATCATGCTAAGTCACTCTCAAAAATGAATTCAGTTTATTAATTACTTACATATTAGTGCATGTTAAGAGTACGCGGTCATTGTTGCTTTTAGAATTATTCATTTATGATTGTTCTAGATTTACATTTAAAGATAAACGTTTTCTAGGAAAAAAATAAAATAATCTAGAAGAAGAAGATTCTTTGTTCTTTGAACTGCTCATTTATTATTAAGTGGATAATAAAGTGCATATAGTGTGGAGTAGAGTTGTTACGGAGTAGAGATGTTATGGAGTAGAGATGTTACGGAGTAGAGCTGTTGTGGAGTAGGGATGTTATGGAGTAGGGATGTTAGGGAGTAGAGAAATTTAGAGTAGAGATGTTAGTCTGCCATTAGGTCTCCTCCTCCTTTTTGGAAGTCGGTTAAAAAGTAATTTTAATTTGCTAATATTAGATTTCATTAAGCGGATTATTGTATAAAAAGGATACAGGCTTTAATTTGAACCAAAAAGTTAATTAAAATCGTTTAAATCTTTTTATTTAATTGTAATTTAACATATTATTGTAGCGCCCTCTATTGAAAAATTTAAAAAAAATACCACCTAGCCATTTGTGTTTTTTTGCAAGGCTAGCCATAGAAACAGCTACTTTCTCGTCCCTATGGAGGCGATAAAATTCAATTTTACTGTAAAAGAAAATAATTTAAAATATTTGCAATTTTGGCGATAGCGTGTTAATGGTTTTTGATAACTGTCTTTTTTCTACAGTAAAATTATTTTATCCAATACATACAGATAATGAGACAATTACCAGCTTTATTTTAAATGGATAAACTCAATAATAACCCCCGCGTGGCTTTTACTTTATTGAGTGGATAATTATTTATTTTACCCACTCAACTGTCACTTGTCAAATTATTTTCTTGTAATTGTCTTGGCTGACGCCTCGCAGGTTAATTTTCTCATGGGCAATATCTTACTTTACCCACTAGTACCATAAATAACTATTATTTTTTTTAAATCCCAAAAACAAGCTGTAACTATATACAGTTACATGTAACTAAGAACTGCTGAGTAATTGGACAGTTCATTTATTAAATTTCTAAATTATCGGACTTTTTATTTCTCTATTTCTCGCTTTCGTGATTTTAGATAAATGTTCTTTCCAAACCTCTCACTTGCAACGAATAAAAGGTGCGGAAGTATAGCTTTCATGCTCGAAGGGTTAATATTTCTTTTAAACGTTCTCTATGTTTTAAACTTCACCCAGTCAAAATCTGAAATAAAAAATACGTCCGTCTGTGTATCTGTCGACACTAGTTTACTTTAATACTTGTGGTCGCCAAACGGATTTTTGTGTATAGTTTCTTTGAAAAACTTTCTCATGTAAAGGGGAATTATAAAACTGTTTCAATTTCTCTAAAAGTACCCTTTTTTATATTTTTTGCAATAACTTTTGGATTAATGGACCTTAAGGCGTTACATTTTGATTAACTATTATAAAGACTTCTTTTAAATTTAAATTTTGTAGCATAAAGCGTTTAAAAACCATTTTTCTATTTTGCGACTCTTATAAGCTCATAATCACACGCATTTTGCGTGTTTTTATAGGCCCATAAGATGTCTGTACTTTTTGTTCTTTTGGGTTGGCAACAGACCTGGCCTATCGCTCGACGTTTTCCGTGCAAATGTCAATGTCGCTTTAAAGTTGAATTTTCTACAAAATTTTGTGTTATTATTAGGTTATTTTTACCATGTTAAAATTGTGGCTTGGTTAATTTCAGTAAAAAAGAGAAGAGATGACTATAAAATATATCAAAATATCATTTGTTCTTAAAATTTTAAACATGGTGTAAACTGTAATGCCAATCCAAAACAAAAATCCCGAAATCAGTCATCAATTTAAATGTGAGTTTTTAAAAATTTTAGAGCAAAATAGAAAAAATTGTATAAAGCACTCGTTTCATAACACGTTTTTAGCGCACTAGTACTTTAGAAAATTCGCCGCAAGTGGATCGTTTTCTAAACTTGTACTCGTGCGCTAAAAACGTATGTTATGAAGCTAGTACTTTAATATACTGTTAAACTTAAGTTCTAATAGGGTGCACCCGTTCAACTCTCTATCTGGTTTCTACTGAAATGAAATAAAACTTATCCTTTTCGATAAAAGTACCATGTGTGTTGTCTTATTTTCTTAAGACATCAAGGGGATAATGGATATCTACTTTTTCTCCTTCTGGTAATTATTTCTGTATAGCCCCTTAATTGATTAAATAGCTCATTCCAAACGTGCTATAGAAAACGATGCTTTACACTCCAAAAATTGTTTTATCCAATACATACAGATCATAAGACAATTACCAGCTTTATTTTAAATAGATAAACTCAATAATAACCCCCGCGTGGCTTTTACTTTATTGAGTGGATAATTATTTATTTTACCCACTCAACTGTCACTTGTCAAATTATTTTCTTGTAAATTTCATTAAAATTTTTAATAAAAATATGAATTCCTAGGCTATTTATTGGATAAAACCTTTCTTGGCTTACGCCTCGGTTAATTTTCTCATATATATCTTTACCCACTAGTAGCATTAATAACTATTAAAATCTTTAAAAAATATATACCTATTACTTAAATATTCGTTAAAAAAATGGGCTTAAAATAAATATTTTTATATGATTTGTGTAGAGTTATTGATTTCAATTTAAAACTAATTTTTCACTTTATCCATTTTTCATTTTTACATTTCCCATATAAAAGTGTTAAAAATTCAATTCAACTTTTTAACAATACAACATTCAATTTTTCACCTTGTTTATATTTCCAGTTACTAAAAAAATGCTGGGAAAGAAAATTCTCTTCTCTATGGCTGAATAATAATTACACAGCCACACAAAAAAAGGTCTTTCCTATAAAAGTCCTACGATAAAAATTATACATATGTTTTCATAGGATATTAAACATTAATTTTATTTATGCAAAAAAAATTGCCCTAGTAAAAATAATAAGTGAGATATCGCTAAAAATTATAGTTTTCGTCAATTATGCCCCCCTTGCCCTACGCTAATGTTAACTATATTTGAAGTGACGCAAACAGAAAAGGTCCTAAACTGTTTGGTAAAAGAATTTTTTAAATTAGACATTCCGTTCAAAAGTTACAAGGTTTACATATAGACCGACAGACATTTTTTAACGCCCACTTTTTTCACATTTTCTCGACGTTTCATGACATTCTTAAGCCGAAAATACAAAAAAAATTGATTTTAATAACGGGTGTTTCCACCCGTGATACCATATAATTTCAATTACATTAAAAGAAGCTGTATAATGAATAGCAAATGGGTTTCAGTAATTTCTATGTAAGCTTTAAGTTTCAATCCAATTCAATTATTCCGTTTTCAATCCTGCTTAATCAGGACTGGTCCTTTAATTAAGCCTTTAGTTATCCTTAGAAAAGGTTAAGGTACAGTTTAACCATTAAATTAAGCCTTAACCTTTAAATTCAATGCCATGAGAACGATTTATCCAGTTTAAGAAACCTATAACTAACCCAGACAGCACATTATATCTTATGGACTTCTTTTTAGGGATGTTTAAAACATATCTGATTATGATGTATATAAGATGTCTTTTAAGTATCGGTACAAGACGTCTTAACTTCGATACTCATCGCTAAAAATAAATTAACCACAATCAACTATTAAAAAAAATACCATTTTTTTAAAAAAACAAAAAAATTTAAAAAATTTTTTTTTCATTTTTTTTATTTTCTTTTTACGAAAAACAAAAAAATAAAAAAAAATTAAAATCTGTTTTCAAAAAAAAACTGAAAAACAAATTCAAAAAAAAAAAATCACATTTTTTAAGATCTTTTTTTGAAAAACAAATTACATCTCATTCTAATTCTTATTACGCTTTTTATATCAATACGGCCGTACCTAGCAACGTAAATGGGAGCGGGTATTATGTTGTAAAGTCGCCTGTGCAAGGCGTCAGTACGGCGTCTTAAAAAAGATGCCTTAAAGACGTTACCTTTTGTAACATACGACGTCGTTAAGACGTCTTTAAGATGCATATACGGCGAAAACCGAAGTTCTTAAAACGTCTTGAATCTCGAGCTACGACATCTTTAAGATCTCTTTAGGACATATTTGTGCTGTTTGGGAAATATCACAGACCCACAAAAATAAATAAAGTAAATTACTATTACCAACGAACTACTAACTCTTCTCTCTAGAATACGCATACCGTTAATATAAAGTATCGCCAACATCTCGGTTTGTTTGTAAACAAATAGTAGGTATATTCAGGCCTGACCAATAACAGTTACCAGTAACTGTTATTGTTGTCTCTGTTAGAACAAAGCTGTGCGAGTAAGACAGACAAATGTATATGTGGGATACGTTTTTGTCAGTTTTTACAAATGAAATGCCTATTTTAGAGAGAAGAGTTATTAGTTCGTTGACTATTGCCCAGGCTATATTTTTATTATATATTTTATGTGCTGGAAATAAATTTAACAGTGAAAAATCTTGCTGACCCGATAACTTTTCAAAAAACGGCGACCGAAAAATATTATAAATAATATGTTAAACATATTGGTATAAAATATTCCTTAAAAACTGCTTTGTTTAAATTCCCTTTTATATTTAGTAATATGTTAAACATTCTTTATGAAAACAAACTGATGAGAGTTCGCTACATTCTGCTCGTAAAATATCCTAAAGCATTTTGCGTAAAGCTTCACTTTATTTGTTTAAGCGTACTAAAAAACTCCAAATTGAGTTACTGTTAATATATTGTTTAGAATTTAACGATTTTAATATTTTTTGTTGATATGAAACTGAAATTATACATCTACAAAAAAAGTTAAATATTCTAAAATTTAACCAAAATAATAATATCTTAAACAGTATGAATATTTTACTAAAAAGTTAAAATTTCTCTTCGAATACACGGAAAAAAAAATTATAGCTAGGAGCGCTATAACACACATACCAAGCAAATTATAATCGCTTATTATATAAATACAAGGCTTTCTCTTACAATTATGGCAGTCAGTGTAAAAATTTATATGAAATACTTTAATTGTTTAGTGAATAATATAATATAACAAATAGTATGGCATTTATAGCTTAAATAGATTTAATTATTGTCCGTGCTAATAATTTTTATAATATAATAAAATTTCTGTAAATTTATAATAGTGCCTGTAATAAATATAATCGTGTCTGTAATATATATATAATCGTTTCCAATTTATTTTTAACATTATTAGTTATTATGTCCCTTATAATCTATAGCTTAAATCACTATAATTTGCCACTGTTACCAAATATCTTATAATGTATAGCGCAGAGCCCACTAATTTCTTTCCGTGTATAAAGGCTTGAAAATAAATTTTTCCTTGAAATTTTATTAGAAGCCGTTTTGATTTACATGCTTTATATAATACGTATTTCTCTTATCGTTTCGAGGTAGACTCGGTAGTAGTAATAATAATATAACAACAGTCCAGAAACTACAGAAGAGTAAAAAAAGCACTTTTCCTCTGAGTGAAACATACTATTTTTTCTTCAAGGATCCTATATATATTTTTTAAATATTAATTTTTGAATTTAATTTATTCAGTAATAAAGTATGTATTTTTATTAAAATAGACCAATAAAAGCCCTTTCGAAATAACCTTGGCTCATTTTAAATTTTTTTCGTAGGCTAAATCGTACACTTTTCGCGATTTCGATGGTAACTTGTCTAATGTAGCATTTGCAATTTCGGAGAGATTTGTAGGTGTATAAACCATATATTCTTCTTCAATCATTGTTAATCAATTTTATACAAGGTTTTTGCACAGAATCTCGAATCAACCACCTCTTTACATAATAAACAAACAAGTTTGAAGTATGGCTGTCATCAAAGTCAAAGAGTGCTGCCGCCAGTGGTGGTTTTGCTAACTAACTTTTTTTTACGGTGTACAACAATGAACTCATTTTTTTACTGTAAAAAAATAGATCACTTCTAACTAGTGTGCAGTTATAAAATATGAACATTTTGGTACGCTTGAAGAAAAAGAATATTTTACAATACTGACTATGATATTCTAGTTTAATATTTAAATTTAATATATAAAAATTTGATATTTCTGTTTTAAATGTTAAATTTATATTTATGAAAAAATAAATAACTACTATAGTATACTAGAGCTTTAAAATAGATTTTATATTTGATTTTTGTCTATATTACAAAAAAAGTCAATCAACATGATTTAAAAGACAGAAATGTAATTAAGAATCAGCTTATCTTTCATGTTTTAAAGTAAATTATTACTATTTTAATTTAAAAGAAGAGATTTATGGATGTTTAAAAGGGTTAGTTAACATAAAAATGTTAGCTACGACATTTATCTAAGAGACTTCATTAAAATAAAACCCACATTTGCTGTAAGTAGGTACCCATATATTTTATTCTTAGTTTCATTAGCAACACAGAGTTTTTCTAAATGTTAAATTTTGTTGACTCAACTATCATAATATCGGTTTCAACCAATAAAAAACAAGGCATTACCATAACGACGGGATATTTTCGTCTCGAATATATACCAGAAAATCGAATATATACTAGTTTGCTAGTTCTTTGATATAACAAGCTTGCTAATGTAATACAACAACAAGCTTGATAACAAAATATCAACTAAAATGCAAACTTAGGGCAATTTTTATGACTTATTAGCTTATTTTTATTCAATATTAATAAAATTTAACGAATTTAGATCTTTTTTATTCCAAAAATTAAAAATGTCAAACATGAATTTATTGTGTCAAAATAAATTAACTACAAATTAATTATTATTAATTATTTATTCAAATTACTTTTGAAGATTTAAAAAAACTGTTTCAAAAAATAGTCCTGCAAATACACCTCCAGATTCCGTATATTACATATGAATACTTTTTATGTCCGTTATAAAATATATATGTTTGATATACGTATATTTAATTAAAATAATACTCAATAAAAAAAATTAATTAAAATAATACTCGATAATATTTAAATTTGAAATAAAAATTTATTAATTTAAAATGAATATTTTCCCTAATTTTTTCAAAAAAGGATGTTGTAATAAAGTTGATATTTCAATGAGCTGCACAATAATAAAGAAAATGGAAAATGTCTTTTTCCATTTCCCTGCGGCATCGTATTGTAAAAATAATGAAGCTAATTTCTTAGGCAAGTACAAATTCCAAACCAACAATGACAACATTATAATATACAACAAATTTTAAAGGATATTTTATTTGTCATCATCAGGTGATCCATCTCAAGACTGGTTTGAGGCAACTTGCCATCCCACACTATCACACCTTATATCCTTCATTATTTGTGCAGTATTTAATTCAAGCCTTCATACCTTGATTCTAGCTTCCAGCTCGCTCTCCAAAATATCGTTTTCTATTTTGAGCTCTTATAAGCCCATGAGAGGTTTGTACACATTTTTCTTTTGGATTTGAAATACAGGACAAAAGACAATCGCTTGGCGTTTTCCGTGAAAATGTCAACCACGTTTTTAAGTTTAGTTTTCTACGAAATTATGTTTTATGTTATTTTTTACCGTGTTTAAGTTGTGACTTGGTACTTGCAGTGACTATAAAAGATATCAAAATATCGTTTGTTCTATAAATTTCAAACAAAGCGAAAATTGTAATGCCAACCCAAAACAAAAATGCCTAAATCGGTCATCAATTTAAATGTAAGTTTATAAAAATTTTAGAATAAAATAGAAAAAATAGTGTAAAGCACTCGTTTCATAGCACATTTTTAGCACACTTGTAGTAAAAAATACTCTTTTCACTCAATTCTCTTTAATACGCTATCGTTTTAACTCTATCTGATCATTTTATCATTAATATTTTCCTATAATATACTATTACAAGAACTCAACTTGAAATTATTCAGTTTTGTATTGGCAAGGTTTCAAAGGATTAATAAAAAACGAATTAAACTTCCATATTACAGAATCATGAATTCAGGACACACAAATCCTATATATTTTATCTTTATTAAAATTTAAAGAATCCCTTTGTTCCATAAATGCATTTTTCAGCTGAAAAAAATCTAAGATAAAAAACGTCGGGATTTTATTTCGAAGTTTACTAATTGCTTTTAACTCCACTGTATACACTTCAATATTTAATAAAACAAAACTAGAAAAGTCATATTAAGGTATAGTAAAATTTAACTTGTACCTTTTAGATACTTTTTGATTTAAGTCCAAACCTAGCGTCATGACAGTTGAATAGTTAGGGTTATTTGGGCATGAATCAAAAAGAGTCTAAAAAATACAAGGCAAATCGCAATTATAAAAATACATAAAATGCAAACAGAACGAAGAGGAAAAAGGATATCTGAAAAATCCTGTGGATATATTTCAAATATATTTACATGTCAGTCGAATTCGAATCTAATCAATTTTTTATTTAAATATTTTTGCTTTACTCACGAAAAGTAACGTATTTTCTTTATTAATTCGAAAAATATCTAGGCAAAACTGAGAATAAGACATCTTACTGATTTTACTCGTTGTATATAGTTATCCGCATGAAAGAAAGTCTCCGACGCAAGGGGGAAGAATCATTCGCGCTCTCTTCTTTCCGTCAAGAGCGTTATAAGGCGTGCGTCCCTGCAACGGGCCTCCCACTTGCACACACATTCCAAACATATTTCCCGTAGCCACAGATCCGTGCGTCAAACTATATTAATTTTTAAAAAACCAATAAGAATCTGAAACATTTTGTTTAAAAACAAATATACCGTGTGATTATAAAGTGCCGAACACTTTTTAATGCAAAACTGGCATTAGCGATGAGTCAAATGCAAGAAAGCTGAGTGCGTTTTACTGGCCGCCGAGTCGTTGTACGTAGCAATCACATGGGCTTGTCGCGCACAACTCTAACAGAGGCGTGGCTTCAAACGAAGAGTATTTTCTTTTCAAACTGTTCGGCACTTTATAATCGCACTGTAGTTAGATGTATACTTTTACACTATCTAATATTAATAATAATAATAATAATAATAATCTTTATTTCCCATAATAGTTATAACAATAAATCATTACAAACAATTATTGAAAGTACGTCACAGAGACCCATTTTGTGTAATATTAAAATAAATATATAATAAAATTAGGTTTAAAAATAGCACAATTAAATATCACATGCAAATATCATCACAATTCAAATTTCATGCTACAGCTGCATAAAATTCCTCAGATTAAGTTATATACCTCTTTTTAAAATTTTTTAAAGTCATTTTTTAAAATTTTTATCCTTGAGGGGAGTTTATTAAAGAACTGTATGGACGAATAGTTGGAACCCCTCTCATAAACTCTCAGATTATGTCTGGGAAAAGTGTAATCCAAAGATCTTTCTGAGCGAGTTTTAAGCTCGCTGTACAAATGTTTATTTTTTACTAGAAATAAAATAGTATCTATCGAAGTAGACAGCAACAATACGCATTCTATGTGCTGCTGCTGTTTTTTTCGCTGATGCATGCATGCATCTCTGCTGCCTTTTAACGCTGCTAAAGTATGGTTGCTTATACTTTTATTAATATTTGATACTCAATATTCGAACTATTGCAGTAGTATTACATGTAGTATTTGTAAATTATGACAGTTTTGCCTTTGCTAGTTACTAACTAGTTATCTAACTATATTACCATACAGATTTAACAGGTTATTTTACATGACATCGTATATCAATGGTTTTAAAATTAGTGGAGAGATAATCCAAAGCTTATAAGCTTATTTTCTGCTCGTAAATTAAAATAGACGCCCGAGTAGACGCCTCATTAGTGAAAAATAGGTTGTTTATTGCAGTTTTATGTGGCTATGTGAATTTAATCCATAAGTTACACAACCTAATTAAATTTAACAATCTACGGCGTTGTCAAAGCGACAAATCTTAAGCCCCACTTCATAGCCCTTTAGTGTTCTTCGCATCAAATATTTATATTTAGAATAAAAATCTCGGAAAATCCTAAAGAAAAGCTGCTACATGCATCTATTTTAAACAGAATGCATACATTTACTTTACACAAAGTGTTTTTAGAAAGAAAATAAATCCGTTTTGGGAAATGTAGAATAGATTTAATTTTTGTGATAAGGGGAGTCGGGGTAAATCTAACATACTTTATATCTCTATAATTATTATAATCAAAGGGGTGCATTTAGAATAATATTTATGATTAAACGTAGGATATCGAATAATTTATACATTTATGTCTAAATTATTATACATATCGTCCACTAAAGGCTCTAGTTGTCTAACTCCAAATTTTTCAAAAATGAGATTTTTATCAAATTTGCTTCATTATCTGATTACCAACATACTTCAAAAAAAAAAGTTGCATTAAACCAGTATCAGCCTCAAAAAATGCAAAAATGTAAATATTTTAAGTCGCTAAGTGTCTAACTCGTATGATTGTGAGAAAACAATTAAATGAGAACTGTCACTAATGTCAAACTATTTCTCGACAACAGGGGATCCCGTTTCAAATATTTGTTAATTTACTGTTTGATAATAATTATAATTATTGCCATTAATAATGTATATATATTATGCCTACCTAGTAGTAATATTATATATTAAATATAAAAATTTAATTTTTTTGTAACAATATTACGCGATATAATACGATAGGTATCCTCTTTTATCTTCCCTTGGAGTTAGACCATTAGTGAATTTAGATTCTGTGGTTAAAATTTAATTTTCAAATAATTTATATAAAATAGATAACAATGAAAAGTTTTAAATACATTTACACATTTCAAACATTTTTACCTGTGAACAAGCTAGTTTTAAAGTTCTAAATTGCTATAATTAAGTTTTAAATCGTTTTTAACGTCTCCTGAAAAATATGACGTTTTGGAGTTAGACCGTTAGAGCCTTTAGATGACGATATATGTATAATATATCTATAGAAAAGTATGTGCATGAGGATTAATATTTTCTAATGAACAGTTACAGTTCTATTGTCTTTCTGTTTTAGAGGTTTTTTAAAAAAAAAAAGTAGCTTCAACATTTTCAGCCTGTCTTAAAGTTAGTTTATGCGAAATTAACAAAGCTAACGAAAAATTCAAGTAATTTTAGGTCTAAACCGCGCCCGCTTGGTGATAATTAACTAACTAACTAGAAATGTAATTTTTAGACTTCGCTGCGCATGCGTAAGTATAACTGGGTGCCGTAACTATACTTACGCATGCGCAATGTAATTATAAAGTTAATTATATTTCTACTTATGGTCTGTTTTTTCAAGCAAGATAGTAAATTAAAAATCGCACAGTTAATATTTTCAAAACAGATTCGAATATTGGAAGTGCGAATATACTGCGTAGTTTATTTTATAAAACATAACTATATTCTATACACAAACATATAGTATTCAAACCTGTTGCAAAAATATTTACTGTGTGATTTTTAATCTTGCTTGAAAAATTGACCATAGTTCGTTAATGATAATCAGAGCTGTAACTAGAGCTGTTTGCGCATGTGGCAGGTTATCAATTTGCTCCCCCTATCTAATATAAAAACAACTGAAATTAAAAAAAAAATAGATTAATTTGACGCCTTACGTTTTTTGTTAAGGTTGTACAAGCTTTATGTATGCTTCAGCAAAATAGAAAAATACAAGAAAGCCGCCGCAGGCGAAATATTTTATGAATTTCAAGCTAAACTTTTACAACCTTAAATTAAAAAAAAAACACATCAAAAAGCTCTAGCAAAATTTTTTTAAAAATAATATCTGTATCATATTATGATGATTTGTTTTAATTTTAAAACAGCATAATTAGAAATTTGCCAAAATTTTGGGTTTAAGTTTTACACACCTAAATAAAAAAAAGTCCTAGCAATGCAGGCGAAAAATTTAACAAATTCGGTAGACTCTTTTAATTTTAAAACAGTTCTTAAATTTCACAAAAAAAGGTCGCCTGTGGCGCTTGATATTTCTTAATTTCATGTAAAATTATTTAAATTCTTCAATTTTCTTATTTTTGGCGCACCCGTGGAAAATGTCACCTGCGCCACGCCCTAGTTACGGCTCTGATTATAATCAAACAAGTGCGGTATGTACCTTCTTATATTTCTCGTTAGCTTCGTTAATCTTTGACTAAACCAACCTAATATTTTGTAGTTCTAAAATAAACTAATTTAACTTAACTACTATTTTATGCATAGCAAAGCGGAATTAATCTGTTGCACTTTATAACAGCACTGCTCGAAATTAAAATTTTAAAAAGTCTTGAATAAAGATGGGATTTTTGATGCAATTAAAAAAAAATCATTTCGTCATCATCATTTAAATCCTTTATTATTTTTGAGCAGTATTGCGTTCCCTGTTATTTTTCTATTCTTCACCTATATGCATAACTTACTAAGCCTTTAAGTAAGTGACTCACTATTTGACCTCTTCTTCCAACTGGCCCTTGTGATTCTATCTGACCATTTTATATTTAACATTCTTCTATAAATAGTTTTCTGGTAAATTTGATTTTTATTCACGTTAATATCAAAATAAATAACTATATTACGGTCCAATTAGTCAGTTTATCCTTGAAAACTGTTAATTGTACCAAATTAACCAAACGAAAATATATATTCTCATAAATCTCGCAAAATTAATCTACTAGCTGGCTTAATTAAGAAGTTATAATACTTACTGTTCACAGCTTTATGGGTTTATAATATCAAATGCTAAAAATTAACCTAGTTCAATAACACAGCCACACAAAAAAAGATCAAGAAGTTTTTCGGAAGCAACGCTATGTATTCCTATGTATTCTGACGCGCTGAATCTGAATTTGAGGTCAACATAGCACCTCAACCAGTTAATTTTGGACATAACCATGAAAAAAAATATTCTCATGTATTCAAAAACAACGGTTTTTTGAGGTTGTCTAAAATTTACGGAATGAGGTGTTAATTTGACCTGAAATTCGGATTCAGCGCCTCAAAATACACAGAAATACAATAGACTTTTTTTTCGAGGGTCTGTATAATTAGGTAGCCAGACTCCTCCAGTGGCGGATTTAGGGGGGCGTTAATTACCCCCCATAACCACAATTTTAAAAGAAAAATTTGTATGAAATGCAAGAAATTAAACAACTTTATCATTATTCTATATGATTTGTAAAAAAAATCGCCTGCAACGCTTTTCTTGATTTAGGTCATTGGTTGTAAGATTTTTAGAAGTAATTTTGCCTTGAAATGTTCGATTTTCGGTAAATGCGACCAAAAAATTTCGATTACCATACAAAGATTGATCCGCCCCTGCTGTCCTCTATAGTGATTTCTTTTATAAAAATGCACAAAAAACTAAAAAAAAAACAAGTTCATAGAATTCAAGTACTCTTTGCAAATTGCTGTTTTCACTAAGTAGAAAATAAACTACTTGAAATGAAAAATAGATCTTATTTAAGAACAGATTAATCGACAATTGTAAAAGCTATCATCTAGAAAACTTGGGACTTATTCAACAACTTTTCATCCTTGCTTATGTACACTAGTTCTATTTTTCATTTTCTTGCATTTCTTAAAGTCTATTTAATTTGATCCTTTATCTACATTTTATTTAGTATTAAGCATACATTTGGGTTTAATAATGTTTACATTACAACACAAGTTCTTTTTGAAAGTATTAAAAAAGCAATGTTATCATTTTGTGTAATTTTATTTTATGTTTTGGGTGGTTTTTAAATGTTCGTTCTATTGCAAGTAATAAAAAATTTACAATCAAAACAAACAAAACAAAATTTAACCCCCTTTCGCCCCTCTCCCACGTAACCGATTTTGCTCAAATACGAGCTGGTCCAAGGTAATTAAAAAATACATCTGCATACCAAACTTTAAATCTCTAGATCAAAGCGTTCTTAAGTTAACGTGGATAAAGACAGACCGACAGAGATACAAACAGACATCGTTTTTTGTTTATTTTGATTCTTCTCGATGTTTCAGGAAAAAATAAGATGATTTAGGCAAAAAAAAATGATTTTTTACAGGATAATTGAAAAATAACTTTGTTCCTACGTAAAAAATAAGAAAAATCATCTTTTTTTGACATATTTGCAAATTATATAAAAATTTTCTTCTTTAAGGTAAATTTAATATTGTATAAAAAATGTACCAGAGCATTGATTGATTTATTAAGCACTACAGTAATAAAAATATCTTAACTCTTGAAGTAAAGTGCCCATAAAATGAGGTTATATTGTTTCATGATATATATTTTGCTTTTAGTCAACATCTATTTATAATACAATAGCTTACAATTAAGTTGGCTTTTACTGCCCTTTATTTTTCCAAAGATTCAAGTAAAACATAACCTTAAGTTTATTTTTTCAAATCAAATCAAATCAAACAACAAATAACATTCAAAAAAATTTCGAGATATTGCGATTTAAAGATATGGCCACCCATCTAGAAAGGCTTTCAGTTTCAGTTTGTTTTAGTCACACTAACCTAGTATAACTTAGTAACTGAAGTTGGTATATTATGGCTAAGGCTAAACAAAACATTCAAGAACTTTGCTTAAGGATATTCTCGAGGATGTTCCCCTATACTGGCACTAAAGGATAATAGTTTTGTTTGAAATTTATCGTGGGGAAATGTTATGCCAAGCTCACTTTGGTATTTGTATTACAATGTATCTATCTGCATTAACACTAAATAATTTAAGAAAATTATTTATCATACTGCAGCTCATTTTTTAAGGAAAAGTGGTAGGAGTGCCGAAAACTAAATATCTAAATGATTTAATATAAAAAAGTTTGCTTTCGCAAAAAATAGAAATATAAGGTACTATTATTCTGAATTTGAAGTGATATCTTTATTTGTTAAAAAGTTATAGCAAATAAATTTGGACACTCAAAACTAGTACTTCAGGGTAATGGATGTGCAGGTTTAAGGCCTATCCAGAAGCTTGCATAATATAATAAAACATAAGAATGCGATGCCGTGATTGGCTTACAAGATACATGGCAGCACATCAAGCCAATCACGGCATCTCATTGTAATGTAGTTTTTGACACTCTTAGCACTTTTCCTTAAAAAATGCCCTGCCATACTGAGTGCTTTAAAGAGACTTTTCTTATTTATTAAAACATGTATTTAGTCTTTTTATTTATATATTTATATTCATTTTATCTTTTATCTGTAAATAATGTTAATAAAGCAAATACAGTCTCACGCCTTTTCTGGCATTATATTTAAATCAGTCCGTTGCCAAGAATTTACATGAAACGAGAGCCTCAAAAGATTTGTTTTGGCTACGGTTCAAAGCATATACAATTTATTTTCTAATTCAAATTTAATGGACGATCACTGTGATAAAATCTTGATTAAATAAGAATATAAAGGGTGTTTTTTTTTAGAGGTATAGAACTTTAAAATCAAATAAAACACATAAAAATCGTAGTAATGGCCATGGTATTGGCTTTATTGGAAAGATAATTTTATGCCATTACTGTTTAAATATAATTTCGGGCATATGGGCTTTTAAATATAATTTCAGCATATGGCTGACTCGAATAAAGCGCAATCTGGAAGTCCAATTTTCGACCACTCTTTCGAGGGGCCGTATATCGGCAATAACGCGGTTAATGTTGGCTTCCACAACATTAAAAAGTCTTCCATCGTCTCTGGTTTATCGGCGTAGACTAGCGACTTCACATATCCCCACAGAAAGTAATCCAAAGGTGTTAGATCACACGATCTTGGAGGCCAATATACAGGTCCATTACGCGAAATTATGGGCTCCTCGAATGTTTCATTCAATAAATTAATTGTGGCGTGTGCTGTGTGGCATGTTGCGCCGTCTTGTTCAAACCACAGCTCTTCCACATTAATACCATTTAATTGGGGAACCAAAAAGTCAGTAATCATGGATCTATAGCGCTCTCCATTGACTGTAACATTCTGGCCGGCATCATTTTTTAAGAAATATGGACCAATGATTCCACCAGCCCATAATGCACACCAAACAGTGACTTTTTGTGGATGTAACGGCATTCCAATAATGGCTTGTGGATTTTCTTCGCTCCAAATGCGGCAATTTTGCTTGTTCACGTAGCCATTCAACCAAAATCTCGTTTTCGGCCCATTCACCGAAAGTACGACGCACAAGATGATCACACGACTTCAATTCTTGCACGAGCTGGATCTTGTAAGCATGTAAACTAAGATCTTTCCACAAAATCTTCCATAAAGTGGATGGACACAGCTCCAATTGCTGTGCACGATGACGAATCGACTCATTCGGGTCCTCCTCAACACTACGCTCCACAGCACCAACAGCTTCTTCGGTGCGCACTGTACGACGTCTCTGCGTATTATCAATTAGAGTATGCGTGGTGCAAAAACGATCCAAGGTTATTCGAATTACTTGCTCAGATGGACGATTATGTCGACCGTAAAATGGACGTAGCGCACGATAAGTTTGGCGAACTGAACCACGATTTTCGAAGTAAATTTGCACAATTTGCAAGCGTTGTTCTGGCGTAAGTCTATTGATGGTAAAATGGCAAACCAAACTGAGTATAAATCAGCTGTCAGCTGTCAAATCGGCTGTCGCTAAAAAAAGTGCTGCCATTTCAAAAAACAAACCTCTAAAAAAAAACACCCTTTATAATGAAGCATAATAATATTTTTTCGTTTAACTATTTTTTTACTACCTAATTAAGTGCTAACTTAAATATATTATCTGATATCAAGGCGTGTTTACCTTGACAACCAATAAAATCACTGAACTCATTTATTATTGGATTGTTTATTGACGACTATATTTTTAACTGATATTTGAAGTAACTATGTGTTTTCAAGCAAGATAGTAAATTAAAAATCGCACAGTAAATATTTTTACAGGTTTGAATAGTATATGTTTGTGTATAGAATGTAGTTATGTTTTATAAAATAAACTACGCAGAATATTCGCACATCCAATATTCGAATCTGTTTTGAAAATATTCACTGTGCGATTTTTAATTTACTATCTTGCTTGATGAAACAGACCATAGCTTTGGGTAGTGGAAAAAATATTATATGCACCACGTATGCAAAGTTTCTTAAGACTGATTTTTGGTAAAAAAAACTCCAGTCCCAAACACTAAACAGATCGCATAGTGCATAATCTGCCGTGCTAGGTTGAAAGGTCCTATCTATGTATGATAAACTTACCTTTCAGTTTAGAACGGCAGTAATATACTATTATTTAATTGGTAAAGTCAACTGCAGTCTTGACTGATATGAATGCTTTTTCATTTATCATCATAAAAATGCTAAATACTGTAATTTACTTATTACTCATGAGTAAAAATTCTATAAGCTGCATTTTTTTCAAGTGTTAATAAATGGATTCTCAATTTATAAAAGAAAAAACATTCGGGTGAAATAAAGTTAGCAAACTTTACATTTATGGAAATAAAAAAGTGCTAAGGTGCCATAGAAAGGCAATTTATTTAAAGACATGACAGTTGCGTGTGTGATATAATTATAAATATAAAAATATTTAAATCATTTTTACATCGGCACTTAGTGCTACTAAGAGTGCCGATGTATTGAAATCTTCGCCGAAAAGTCAAAATCTTTGACCACGTTTTTTCACATTTCTCGACGTTTTAGACCATTCTGAGTCGAAATCAGTAAAAAAATTTTTTGCGTCCGTCTGTCTGTCTGTCTGTCTGTCTGGGTGTAAACTCTCTAACTCCATTTCTACATGAGATATCGACTTGCGGTTTTTTGCATATTGTTTCTTATCGTATTCCGAAGAGCTGATTAGATTTTGGGGGTAAGGGGGTAAAATAGAGTAAAACTCCTATTTTTAGCGTTTTTTGTTTATAATTAAGGCAATTATTCTTGTATTTGGTTAATTTAGCACTTATATAAAAGATAATTTTAAATTGGTCAAAAAATGTTATAAACAACGTTTTCCTAAAACGCATTGTTTTCGAGATATTGACGTTTAAAGCAGTAAAAAGTTTTTTAGCATATCTCACATATTTATAACCCGATTTAAAAAAAATATATTTTAAATGAAAGCTCTTTTTAAGCCCTATAAAAAATGTTATATACAGTTTTTTGCTAGAATATAATGTTTTAAAGATACAGAATTTAAAATCAAACAAAACACCTAGTTTGAAATTTGCAAACTAGATGGCTCTAGTGTACAATAGTGCCTATGTTTTGACAGGGTGCTTGCAACGTTTCATCTAGTTACCACCTGAAATTAATTAAAAACTTTTATTACCTATTACTATGTAGGTACATAGTAAACTTATTTTCTAAATAAAATAAAAAAGCTATTAAATTTTATCACATGGTTACTTCAGCCTTAAATTTTTGCAAGAAAATCAACAATTTTTACCATGCCGAAGCATGAAAACAACCTTTTTAATTTTATTTTAAATACATCGTGATTTATAAAAATAAAATCTGACCCTACCAACAGATTTATCAAAATGGTGGCGCGTTTTAGTGCGTGTTTTATATAATGTATTGGAGAAATAGAAAATAGACAAAAACATTAGTATTATTTATGGTTTTTCGTCACAATAATGAACACAGTTCAGAGCACAGGAGGAGGCCATTCAACGAGCAAGAAAGATCAACGAAATGAGGTAAATACAAAATTTTATTTTCTTTATTTTTTTTTAAAGGTTGCACAGTTGATTTCAACAAAACTGGAAAAGTGGGGTTAAGTAAAATTTCATGTTTTCCATAAAAGTTAGTTGTGTGAATGTGGATTATTTAAATGGGGTTATGCCTGTTTGAAAAATAAGGTTAGTTTAACCATGTCAAAAATCATATGTTATTCATTTGTGTTTAGTAAATACTATTTGGATTTTGAAGCGTATCTCTATTGTTAATTACTGTATTTCTGCTCTAAAATATCCCTATTCTAAAATGTCTATTATTAAATCCCCTTATCAGTATATTTTGTATCTAATAAACTTGTTTTAAATACCTTTATTTTTAAAAAACACTACTAGTATATTGGTCTCCTACAACTAGGTATTCCTCATAGTTCCTTGATTTAAAAATTATAATTATGGGTTTTACACCAGTATTCTTCGAGTATTCTTGTTTTTCTCCCAATTTTAAAAAAATACACCAACATTTTTTGACTTTGACATTGATGTGGCAATAACAATATTGACACTAAATTTATTAACAAGTAAACAAATATTTGTCAAATGAAAGATAGTTTACAATGTAATTTTTTTTTATAACCCCACTTTTCCAGTTTTGTTGAAATGAACTGTACCTACCCTTCGGTAGATACACCCCGGCATTCAACCATATCGGTTAAAGCCTATTTATATGTAGTTTTTAAAGCAGTAAATATTAGCAATTTTTAAAGACACCACTACACATCCATGCCACAGGCAGGATTCGAACCCGCGACCTCGGTGTCACAAAGCGAACGTGCTGCGTCCTACTCCACTGAGGCTGTTTATTAAAAATGGTCATATTATGGTTTTATATCAAATATTACGCATTACTTTATATGTGCCATAATCATAAATAAGCAAACTTGATTTCCTATTAAATTTCTAAAGCTAATTTAAAATATATGGCGTCGTTATGTTTAAAATTTTGTTATAGGAATAAAGTAATATTATTCATGTAAAGCCATCTAAATTTTTTATGCGGGTGTTTTCATTCTCTACACATCTAGTATAATATGGATACATTGGTGAACATTTTGAATTTTTATAGCAACTTTTCTCTAATTGGGCTATTTGAAAATATTTTGTATTTGTATTTGTCACACGCACTTCTAGACAGTATAAAAGTATAAATATTAAAAGAGAACGGGAAACTACGTGAAGGATTTTTTTGATGAACGCAAAGGAAAATAATGTGCCTTTTTCAATCTATTTTCTCACCCTAATCTAATCTTTTTTTTTAGCAAAGTATCAAAACGTGAGAAGTTGAAGTTTTAAAATATTCTGTTTAGAAGATTTTTTTTTGTACAATTGGCAACATTGGAAAATTAATAATTTTGCTATACAAAGAACAGGGAAATCTTTAAATATGGGATATGGCATTAGGGTGGTCCAACAAAATTTTTATTTACTTATATTTTTCATGTGTCGTGGTTAGAACGCCCTTTTCTTATTCTTAAATAATATAATCTACAACCTTGTTACACGGAAAAAAAAAATTATAGCTAGGAGCGCTATAACACACATACCAAGCAAATTATAATCGCTTATTATATAAATACAAGGCTTTCTCTTACAATTATGGCAGTCAGTGTAAAAATTTATATGAAATACTTTAATTGTTTAGTGAATAATAAAATATAACAAATAGTATGGCATTTATAGCTTAAATAGATTTAATTATTGTCCGTGCTAATAATTTTTATAATATAATAAAATTTCTGTAAATTTATAATAGTGCCTGTAATAAATATAATCGTGTCTGTAATATAAATAATCGTTTCCAATTTATTTTTAACATTATTAGTTATTGTGTCCCTTATAATCTATAGCTTAAATAACTATAATTTGCCACTGTTACCAAATATCTTATAATGTATAGCGCAGAGCCCACTAATTTCTTTCCGTGTACAAGTTTTTTTATAGTTAATATATCACAAACATTTCGTGACATATTATACGTCGACCAAGTTGATGTATCATTTTTTTAAATGCATATTTGAAATATAGTTATTCAAGCCAATTTTTTTCATAAAGTGCCGAATAACACTTTTATGTATACCTTTATTCCTTTGGGCGTATTAAAAGCAACATGCTATTGTTAAAAAATGCTTTTTATTAAAGGATCCTTTTATCATAATTTCAAAAGAAGGCTTAGAGTGTATTACGGTTACAATAAAAAAGTTTAAAAATGGGCATTTGACGTTTATATGAACGATATTTTAAAAAACTTTTCGCAAAAAAAAAAAAAATGAACCGACTTCTATGTCTCTAAAAAGTAAAAAATAAAAAATATTTGTAAATACTTTTTTTCTGTTTGGCTATATAGTGCGCCGCGCTTGTATGCTGTCACGACAAACGTACATCTAGCAACAAAGCAAAATATGTTTTATTCAGTTTCCTCAAGACGTAATCAGACCGTTTTTTCTTGAATTTGTGTGATAAAATATTGTATTGTGAAAAAAATTTTTTTTTTTGCTTAAATATCTTATTTTTTCCTAAAACGTCGAGAAAAATTAAAATAAGCAACAAGAAAAATTATGTCAGTCGGTCTGTCTGTCTGTCAGTCTGGATCCACGATAACTTAAGAACACTTTGAGCTAGTGACTTGAAATTTGGTATGCAGATGTATTTTTAAATTATCTTGGACAAGTTCGTATTTGAGCAAAATCGGTTGAGGGATAGGGGGCTAAAAGGGGGGTTAATTTTTTGTTTTGGTGTTATGAAACGAGTGCTTTATAAAATGTTTTATATTTTTCTCTAAAATTTAAAAAACTTAAATTTAAATTGAAGACTGATTTAGGGATTTTTTTTTCGGTTGGCATACAGTTTACACTATGTTTAAAATTCTAAGAACAAATGATATTTTGATATATTTTACAGTCATCTCTTCTTTTTTCACTGCAATTAAAAAGTCCACAATTTTAACACGGTAAAAAATAACCCAAACACAATATTTTGTAAAAAATTAAACTTTAAATCGACATTGACATTTCCACGCAAAACGTCAAGAGATAGGCTTTTGTATGTTGCCAACCCAACAGAAAAAAAAAGTAGAGACCTCTTATGGGCCTATAAGAACACGCAAAATGCGTGTGATTATAAGCTTATAAGAGTCGCAAAATAGAAAAACAACAATTTACAAACTAAGTTAAAAGCAACTATTTCACAAAAAATACCCGACATTTAAAATAAAACTTTAACGGATTTATAAAAGAATTAAATTTTATTTAAAACCCTCCGTTATAAAACTTTTATTTGTACAAGCATAGTTTTTGCAATTAAATTTTTCTTGTTAATAAAAGAGTCTTTCTAAAAGACATCAAAAATACAGTAAAACCATTTAATGTTGCTTTTTAAGAGCTCTTTTATGTCATTTTAACATACTACATTTTGGCAAATTGTTTCGACTAAATCAAACTTATGTGCACATTTAAAATGACCTAAATGCAAAGAACTTTTACCTCAAGAAGTAATTTCAGACCAATGTTTATGAAGGTGTCATCTTTTTGTTTGTTTATTTACTAACAGAAACGCGACACAGCTTTGTGGTGTAAAATGTAGATGTCGCTAGTCGACTTTCATACTACCTAGTAGCGATGTTGCGTAGTTTCCACCTTATCATGAATTCAAATCATTATACTTAAATTAAAAATGTAAAAAACTTTATTGTGTATACTATAATTATGTTTAATAATATAGTATATTTAAATCTATTAAAATTAAACTACTAGTTCATATAAAACTCATACAGAACTAATGTTTCTTAAAATTTACAATAAAATATCCAAAGTATATGTTTCCAATCGGCAACACTGGACCCCTGTCAGTCATTTTACGACATTAGACTGTGAGTTTACACATTCTTTCACTCTCTTTACGCGTACTAAGTGTAAACAATAGTCACTCCCCACCAGCCCCTCACCGTAGTTGGTTCACGCTTCAAACAAAGCATACGGTAGATTTCATCATGTTCCTTCTTGAGGTAAAAGTTCTTTGCCTAAATGCCAATTTTGGTATAGAGAAGAACATATTAGCAAAAAATGTAAAAATACCCGTTTAGGTAATAAAAAAAGAAAAGGTTAAAAGTTAATTCTCGTATTTTTTCTTCTGAATCTTAAATAAAAATATATCTGAGTTTACGCCAACTTTCCCTCAAGTGAGCAGCTTTAAAAGCTCTAAAGTTTGGGCTTCCATAAACAGATGGCGTGGAATAAAAGCTCGGCGCTTTCAAGAAAACTCCGCAGGGATTATAAAGCTTGAACTGAATTTTCCTGGTATAGATTTTCTTATTTTAGCGTTTTAGTTGAGCGGTTGTGCAGAAGAGGCCGCTCTAGTTTAGTTTTGAATAAATGTTCATAGAAAATCATATTCCTTTGGAGAATTCGTTAAAATTTAGAAATTATGTACTTATTTAATAAATAATTTGTATGTATTATTTAGCACACATAAGGTTTAAATTATTTCTCAAATATTTACGTCCTTAATTTTTTATAAAAAATGTTGTGGAGGTCAAAAGACTTTTTCATTAAATCAAACCTTTGTAAAAGGTCCCAGAACGACACTAAACCAATAAATAAAAAAATGCATGCTACAGTACGTGTATATAAGATCTCCCCATAGTAATGTACTAGAGATTTAAACATGGCAACAGCGCGTTGAGTGGAAAGTATTTTGTGGTGCTGACCAACTGTAAAGCTACTTACCATACAACTCAGTACTTAGATTATTCTCAGTTAAATGTGCAATCTAACCAATCAGGGCGTACAAAACTAACAGTAGATTTTATTTGCACTGTATGTATATCATTATCTATTAAATAAATTATAATTAATTTTTATGCTTTTATATAATATTATCCGATTAAGGAAAGCTATTTATAGGCAATATTCGATTATGAAAATTAGTATAATACTCGGTATTAACCGGCTTGATTAATTAATTTACTAGATAGGTCAGTTTCAAAATTATAGAATTGCTTCACATGATACAGGGCACTTTTCACATTTTTTTTTGTATTTAGCTCCCTCCCTACATACCGAAAACTCAATTATTGCATATCTAATGGACATGTTTGTTTGTTCCCCTCTAGAGCCAAAACTAACGATTTTAACGATCTAAGCATCAAAAAATTCGTCTTGATCACTTAAGTGACATAGGACAAAATTCAACGTTTCGACAATACTGACAGAATCAAAGAAATTTAGGGATTTTTATTATGAATTCGGTATCGTACGGTTCATATTAAATTGCAAAAATGACATAAGATTCGCCCACGTTTCTGATTTTTTAAATAAAATTTCAAGTTTCGAAATTATTGATCGTTATCATCAGGAATTTAACAAAAAATCACAGAAATCTATTATAAATTTGGTATTATAGGGTTTGTAATACATTTAAAAGTGGTTTCTGATTTACCAACGTTTCGATTTTTATAGTTTCTTTATCAGGCACGTTTATTTTTTCGTAGTCGGGTTTTAAGGCACATCGGCTTGGTACTCTTTTCCTATAAGGTTCCAAAGAGTTTATTAATCAGAATTGCAGCATATATAAACAATATAACCCGTGTTAGGTACTACAGCACAAACTAATGAAATTTAACATACATAATCCCTATTTGATTGATCATAATATGACGCTATATTGAAGCCAGTGATAACAAGGGTAGGTGTGCTATATATTATGATACAAAACAAACACATTAAGCATTAAGCTAAGAATTTATTATCGGAGAAATAATTTCAAAATAGGAACATGTTACCAACTAAAATAGGTGAAAACAGAGAGAAAAACAACAAACCGGTAGTAAATTTCTAACCATAGTTTATACTAGCTAGAACCTAGATCTCTAATTTTTACTTTATGGCTTATTTCCCACATAAAGTTTTTCTTGTCCATGATGGAAAAAAATACCGCTGCCAACAAAATAATACTTTCCCCTATAGTCTTAGGTTCATTAAAATCAAAAACGAAAAAAATAAATAAATTGAAAAAAAAAAAAGTTTTTGAAAAATATGGTTTTCACCCCATTTTACCCCCTTACCCCAATCCGATTTTTACCAAAAACAATCCCAGCCTAGACTAGGGTACAAATTTGAAGTCTTTAGCCGGAAGCGTTCTTGAGTTATCGTGGTCACGAATTTCCCGGATACACAGACCGACAGACAGATTTTTTTTTACGGAAATCATATTTTTTGGATATAAAACGTCCACAAATGTAAAAAAGCAATAATTTTTTTTCGATTTTTTTTACTAACTATCCTTGGGGCAAGAAATACGGGTATTTCAGAATAGGAAGTTTAATTCAACTATGCATAGAACGGTTTCTGGTAAAATTTGGTGGGGACTGAAGCGTTTGGACTTTCAAACTACGCTTTGTGCAGTGTTTATCGAATTAAAGGACGAAATCTTGACATTCCCAATCGATTCACATTAAAATTCTGTCATAAAATTAAATCAAGGTGCCCTATGCATACAAATTATTGGTAATTAAAATACACTGCCCAGTAAAAAAACTTTCCCATTTTTCACCTCCGCCCGTAAAATGGATTTTTTATTATCAGATTCACTTTCAGCAACCTCAAAAACTCCAATACACCAGTTTTCACGAAAACTACCCCCACCCCTCAGGGGGTGAAGTTAGAAAAAAAGTATTATCAGATTCATATTCGTCGATCACAAAAACCCCTATTTTGAAGAAAATATTAATAATATTGAAAAATATTTACCCCCTCACCCCCTCGGGGGTGGAATTAGAAAAGTTTTTTTATCAGATTCAATTTCAGCAACCTCAAAAACCCATATATATAGCAATTTTCAAATTTTTCTAAAAAATGTATTTTTCCCCATTTGCCCCCTTGCCGCATCCCAATGTTTACCAAAAACAATCCCGAGCGAGAACTTTTGGTAAAATACCTGTATGCCAAATTTCAAGTATCTAGGTTAAAGCGTTCTTAAGTTATCGTGCCCACAAGATTTCCCGGACAGACCTATCGACCGACCGACCGACCGACCGATCGACCGAGCGACAATTTTTTTTTTGCCCGAAATTGATTTATATCGACATAAAACGTCATAAAACGCAAATTAACTACCTATTCATTTTATAAATTTGGTTTGGTGACCTTTAAACTATTTTAAGTTTTAGTTTGGTGGGTATAGGTCCTTATATTTTTTAAGAAAAACTACTTTTTCAAACTTGCCGACGTTTCGTAAAATATATTTACTTCCTCAGGGCTTGTTAATAGAGTTTTTCTAAGTTGAAAATCGCCTTGTAAATTCCGAAACATCGTATCTGAAAAATGGAAACAGAGACTAGAAATTATTCTTTTTTATGGAATTAGGAATGTAGTAAATTAATAATTGAGTAATTTATATGAACAAGAACTTATTCTTGTTTATATGTAATTAATAAAGTTCTAAATAAATACCTTATTAATTGTTTAAAAAATGATAATTTGTTATACCTGTCAAGTGGTGATTTTTCAGATACGATTTTTCGGAATTTACAAGGAGATATGTACATAGTAAATAAAAAACAATTAAAACAGAAATCATAGATATACATTTGAACACAAGATATAAATATAGTGAGAAACAAACTGCACAGAACTTAAATTTATTAATTTTATATATTTTATATTTTTTTATGTGAGTGGTTTGGACTTTATTTCCCTTAAGGTCACTTTTCGCCTCTTATCGCACATATTTCAAATTATGGCGAAGGCGCGTACACAGGACAATATTAAAAATAATTTGCTAGATAGTAAAATACATTTTTATTAATAAATGCAAAATTTTCTTGAAAAAAAAAGTAGTTTCAACCAAAAAAATTGTGTGAATTTCGGACTCTTATTCGATCGTTTCTTCTGAAAAATTGTTATTTTGATCAATGGGTGCATTTAATGAAGAATCATCATCATCATCATTTAGTTTGGTATATTTAAGAGACAGGATTAGTGCCTATAGCTTATTTATCTTATATGAATTAGTTTAAATGGAGAATATTGGGGGAGTGAGTCTTAGCTCACTGATGCTCGAGTTGAATCTGTCATGAAATTGTGAAAAGAGGGGGGAGGGAGGATGAGGATGGGGAGATAATGTAATGAAGCGAAACTCAGCTAAAAACCCTGAAACGCCAACTGCCAAATTTCAGCTATTTACTGAGTTTTGCAGCCGATGTAAGTGATTTACGCAAAACTAGAGGATATAACCTTAAAAGTACTAACAAGCTCGTTGTTTATTTAACTGTGATTGATTAAAATTAAAAATGCGTCGTATTATAATTTCTTTAGAGTTCCGGGTTTTTACAGATAACAGATAACAAACCATTTAACGTTTACCCAGGAAAGTTATCATTTTGCTAAATTTAGCCGGCTTTCGCTGCGTTTTACAGACATTTTAAAAAATATCTATAAAAACAAACAGCCTGAATCTTTGACAATCAAATAAAGCTTTTTGGATTGTTTGTTTTCCCTCCTTAACTCCCGGTTTCAGCTGTGTAACTTCGTCTTCTATTGGCTTTTCAGGGGCGCTTTCATAACCACGCACATTCAGCGGCTGAATTTCAGTCTGGGTGTCTGTGCGGCCTTGAATGCATCGCATCTCTTTAGCGCTGAAAAAACACGTTTCTAACCAAAACAAACATTGTTTTCGTACGGATTTTATCACAAAAAATGTGAATTATATATTTTTAAAACAGTTTTATAATATTTAAAATAATTAGAAACTAATATAGATTAAAATGTTGTAAATTTATTGTTCCTATATATTTTATATTCATAAATAAGTGTTTAGAATTGACTATATGTGTCTTAAATGTTCGTAATAATTGTGCTTAAATCGGTATATAAACTTTTAGATATATTTTCGTAAAATTCTACATGTTTAGTAATAAAAAATTAAAATATAGTTTATATATTTTATAAATAAATTGTCGAAAAGTGTATTATTTTGACAAATTTAATAATTCAAAAGACTTAATATTTACAAAAATATGGCTTCGGCGGAAGAAACTCCAAAACAACCGGAAAAACCTGCAGTGAAAAAAGTAGAAGAAAATCCCGCAAAAAATCCAAAAAGTCCCAAAAGCCCTGGTTCTGGGAATCGAGTCAAAATAAATGCACCCTATGCTTATGTTGAGGTAATTTTATGTAAAAAATGCATGTAACTACTACTCATACTATGTTGAAAATTAGACCTATAGCTTTATATGCAAATCCATGATTACATCTTTACGAAAATCGGTTCTTGGTTAGATACATCCCTTTAAAAATAACCAGGGACGTGAAAAATGGGGGGGGGGAGAAGGGATATCACTTTGTTACCCCAAATTTTTTTATCCGTAGATTTTTTGACATTTTCTCAATAAAATATTAATCTTTAATTAAAAATACATAAAAAAGGTACCCTTTATGTAACACCGTAGAGCCAACTGTTTTTGAGAAAATTGCAGAGGCAATTCCGAGCATCAAAAATAGAAACTAAAAAAGGCACCAATAAAAATTTCAGTACTGTAGGGCGCATCTACATTAAATTGCGAAAAAAAAAATTACTATACATCTACGTTCGAAAATCAGTTTTTAGAGTATTACAGCCTCTTAAAGAATAACTTTTTTTCACTACCAGCCTAAAACCACATCTTTATTACTGTTCTTTTCATTGGTAGAAATATTATTTCTCTACCTATGACGTCAGAGGTTCTAAAAATAATGAAATTGCACCATGGTTAATAATGAATTTTTATTCAGCTGTTTTGGCATCTGACGTTTCACTTAATTATTTATCACATTGCTATTTTCAAGTGTCTTTAGGCACCAAATTTATTTATTGTATGATAAATTAAAAAATATTAACTAAATTAGTACCTATAAAACATGCTTTACAAAAAACACTTCGAAAAGTGAAAATCATTGGTCCATCATATTCAACCATAGATTATACAACCCATATATTACCGTAAGAATCATAGATTACTAGAGGTACAACCCCCATATATTGATTTTTGAGGCAATAGATTCTCCCTCGCAGTTTTCCCCTGTCCCATTATTTCTGGGGGAGTACCAGAATCATCACTTTACATTTCACTTTCTATTTTTATATATTTTATTACACTTAACACGGAAACATTTTCTAACTTAATAATTTTAGCAGATCACAAGAAAATTTCTGCCAGAAATGTCAAGTTATTCATTTGTTTTTTTAATGGCCGCGAACGGCCAGCGTAATATTTTAAATTTATAAGCTTTTTCATTAAATATTAGTAAAATAAATAAATAAATAGCTAATTAATTGTACTGGTAGTGAAAAAAATACTATATTTTCCACGTGAGTGAAGATTTAACATTTTAGACCGCGTCTTGCGGGCTTCGCGCTAGCGCGCTCATCCCGCAGGTCAAAAATGTTAAACTTCTCTCACTTGGTAAATAATATACTATTAAAGGACTGTAGCTCCTTAAAAGCTATTTGTTGATATTTGTGTATGGGAACATTTTTTTTATATTTTTTAACGTAGAATCACTCCTTTAATATCTCGAACTTATTTCTGAATAACCCTGTATTTTTCATAAAAAATGAGAAAAAATCTTTAATTTTTTTATGTAAAATTTTGTAATCTTATTTTGACTCACCCTGTATTTACTTTTTTAAATTGATTTACCTTTCTATTTAACAAATATAATAAATAAATTTACTGACAATGTGTTACAAACACATTGAAATTATGAACGTGTTATTGTGTTAAAATATTTTCAATTTATTTAATGAGTCGTAATTATAAATACATATTCTATGAAATTGCATCACAAACTTTCAATTATAAAATTTTATTTTAAATTTATACTATTGGTATAATTTTGTGAAACATAAAATAATTTTGAAAGTAATTATTTTTATTGAAAAAATTACACTGCTCTACAAAAATAGTTATTTATGGTACTAGTGGGTAAAGTAAGATATTGCCCATGAGAAAATTAACCTGCGAGGCGTCAGCCAAGCAGGTTAATTTTCGAAAGGGCAATATCGGTTTACCCATGAGTGCCATACAAGGTTTTATCCAATAAATAGCTTAGGAATTCATATTTTTATTAAAAATTTTAATGACATTTACAAGAAAATAATTTGACAAGTGAGTGGGTAAAATAAATAATTATCCACTCAATAAAGTAAAAGCCACGCTGGGGTTATTATTGAGTTTATCTATTTAAAATAAAGCTGGTAATTGTCTTATTATCTGTATGTATTGGATAAATATACATATATACATATATTTTTCGTAGTGTATAAATAGTTATTGCCAAAAGAAAAGAGATAAAATATCGATCCTTGAGAGCAATTGTGGTCAAGCAGCAACCCTCATAAAATAGAAAAGACAGAAGATAGTGGCGTACCAGAATAGAATATAAATGCAACCCTATTGTACGAAATTCCAAAGCACTCTATGGATTCTAAGCGGATCACGTTTTTGAATTCAATCATCCATTTTCAATGATTAATTTTGTGTTGTAGTCCATTTAACAATAATCTTTAGTCCGCCAAATTAAATATTTTTTTATTTTTTTGTTGCAAAATTACATCGGCACTTATTGCTACTAAGAGTTCCGGTGTATTGAAATCTTTTCCAAAAAGTCAATATCTATGACCATGTTTTTTTCATATTTCTCGACGTTTTAGACCTTTCTGAGTCGAAATCAGCGAAAAAAAAATTTTTCGTTCGTCTCTGTATGTCTTTTGTAAACTCGATAACTCCATTTCTAAAAAAGATCGATAAACGGTTTTTTGCATATTGTTTTTATCATATTTCGAAGAGCTGATTAGATTTTGGGGGTTAACGACTGGGGATAAGGGGGAAAGAATGGGGTAAAACTCCTATTTTTAGCGTTTTTTGGATATAATTAAGTTAATTATGATTGTATTTTATAAATTTAGTACTTATCTGAAAGACTTTTTTAAATTGCTCAAAAAATGTTATTAACAATTTTTTCCTAAAATACATCGTTTTCGAGATATTAGCGTTTAAAGCAGTCAAATGTTTTTTTTGCCATAACTCACTTATAAACCGATTAAAAAAAATATATTTTAAATGAAATCTCTTTTTAAACCCTACAAAAAATATCATATACAGTTTTTGCTAGAATATAACGTTTTGGGGATACAGACTTTCAAACTTTAATAAATTATGCAATACGCCGGTGTATTAATGGTTGCCTATTCACACAACTTCCTATTTCATAACGTTTCAAATTAGTGCCTAGTGCCGATGTTTTGACAGGGTGCTTGCAACTGTTCAGCTGGTGTTTTATTCTTTTTTTAAATTTTTGTTGCAAAATTTATAGGTATTTTCTAGTCCAAACTTTGAACAGGTATTTCATGCAATTTGACAGTAATTTATTTTAGTTTTTAAACATAGGCATTATGAAACCCGAATGCTTTTGATTTTCCATTTTGACAGTACTTTTTGCTATTATCAAGTAAATGTCAGTGTAATCATTTTTAATTTTTTCGGTGGGTTAAAGCTTTGGACTGTAAAATCTGGTTCTGCTTATAAATAAATTTAATATTAAATCGTATACTCCTCATCATGTTTTTATAAATAACTAGGTATTTTCATTTGTTTAAAAGCTTACAGAATTTAAAGGGGGTGGCTATGATTTATAACCTTACATTAATAAACATTAATAAGAGTATATTTTACACGTTTGCATATGACACCGTGACATAATGCTTTTCCAGATTTCAACATACTGAATTACAAAAATTAAAATATATTACTCAAAAAACCTATCTCATATTTAAACCCCTTACTCTCCATTGTATACACATAGATATTTTTGGTTATAGAAAAATTTACCATAATATCCACAGTTGGACATTCGTATACTGAATAAGGGCGCATTGTTTTACATTTAGAGCATGGTAGGAGTCCGCGTGGTAGGAACCGCGTATCCCTGCGTGGATATAGGGGTTATTAAATTTATTGCGCAAAATTTTAAAATGTATCTTACAAATTCATTTTCCATAAAAATTTTAATCTAGAATAGGTCCCTATATCTTGAAAAACTAGCTGGAGCGAAAGGGTATAAAACAACGTGTATGAGTCATTTAACTAATTTTTGTTTCATTAGTTTTTCATAAGAAAAATATGGGACACTTTTTCGAAACTTCTTTAAAAATAGGCCTAAATGGTCAATTTTTAGTAGTAAATTTTCTGTGCGACATACCAGCTCAAAATTTATCAAAAAATATTATTTACCCCGACGTATTATTAATGAATGATAACATTTTATTCTTTTATATTTTGATAACAATGTATTTAGAAAGCTTGGTAATTTTTTATAATTTGGCAAACTGACAAAGAGCGAAAAAAGGCTGTGCTTGACACTAAAACGTAGTTAAATCGTCTTTTGTTCTCGAAGTTATAAATCTTCTTCAAAATCTCATTATAATTGCTCAAAAGACGCAATAAAGTGTCCTCTTAATTTACCGAGATATTTAGAATTCAGGTCATTAAGTACTCTATAGTTGATCTAAAAACATGTCGTATAGCTTTATTGTTGACTAGACTGGCTCAAAAATTATAATTTTTCGTAATAAGTAAAAGACTTTAGTCCTTAGTGCACGATAATAAAGAGGAGAGCTGCTACAAACCAGTATTGGAAGTAAAAACGATTATAATCAACCTTAAATTTTAGGCTATATATTTTTAAGGCTTTATTGCAAGACTGAGTTCTAAATAAAAAAATTTGACAAGCCAATCCACTTTTGCTGTAAATGACTCGATTGTTGGTAAAAGGAAAGATAATGGTAAAGAATTTAGTCGTTAAAATAAGGAGTTTATCCGATTGTGCCATAAAACAGACATTGTATCATTTATTACTGAAAACATAATGTTCGACTACATTTAAAATACATTAGCTATATGAAAATTAAACTATCAACAAAATTATAATCATAGTTGTTTCCTACCAGCTTTAGAACGTACCATTATTTATAATAGAATCTATAATTTATTTGAGGTATATATATATATATATATATATATATATATATATATATATATATATATATATATATATATATATTATTAATTTGAGCCATTTCGCCTCAATGATTATTTATATGGATAACAAATCTAAAACAGAAAATAAATTAAAATGTTCTTATAAGGCGCACCTATTTCTAGTTGCGCTGGTATGGTATTGCGTTTAAAATAATACTTATCTGTTATATCTTCTTTACCTAAAAAATATTATTAGTCAATACCTCACCAAAGTTTAAAAATTTTGCCTAAATAAAGAATTTTTAATAACATTCTTGACATATCGTTAAAATAATTAAAAAAGAACGAAAAACTGAATCAAAGTTAACTTCTAACGTTTCGGGATCTAAAGATAAAGCCAAATATTGCACAAATTCTTTCAAAAACTAATAATTTTCTTTGAAAACGGGATCAGATTAGATCCTGAAACGTTAGAAGTTCAGTTTTTCGTTCTTTTTTAATTATTTTAACGATTTATCAACAATTTTATTAAAAATTCTTTATTTAGGCAACATTTTTAAACTTTGGTAAGGTATTGACTAATAATATTTTTTAGGTAAAGAAGATATAGCAGATAAGTATTATTTTAAACGCAATACCTTACCAGCGCATCTAGAAATAGGTGCGCCTGATAAGATAAGAACATTTTAATTTTATTTTCTGTTTTAAATTTTTTATCGATATAAATAATCATTGAGGCAAAATGGCTCAAATTAATAATACTGTAAATTATTTATAATGTTTTTAATGCGAAAAATTGATTGTCTGCACCTACAGCAATAATTATTATAATCATTTTTTTCTCTCCTATAGTCTGTTTTTTCTAGCAAGAGAGTAAATTAAAAATCGCACAGTGAATATTTTCAAAACAGATTCGAACATTGGATGTGCGAATATACTGCGTAGTTTATTTTATAAAACATAACTATATTCTATACACAAACATATACTATTCAAACCTGTTGTAAAAATATTAACTGTGCGAATTTTGGTGAATAAATTAATTTATTAATATGTTTTCAAAAAAATTGACAAAGAGAAGAAGAACATAACTTTTTGTTTTTTGTTTAAGAAATAACTATCGAACATGTACTGTAGGTAGGTCTTGTAGCCCTATAAATAGTGTTATAAAATAAAAACTCAGAAAGAAACTTAAATGAAATGAAATATAACCTATAGCGTCTTCTTATGAGTAATAAATTGTTTATGGACGAAGATATATGGTTTTCGTAAGATGAACACTTGTGTTACACTTTACGTAGAGTAAAAAGAGCCAGAGAAAGATAAAAAGAAGACGTATTTTATAATTTATGACTATTTTATTTTTAAAAGTATTACGAAGAAAGGTACTTATCGATTAATTTGCCTGTAATATAAATGGACCATACCTAAATTGCGTCACAACTTTATACGATTTTATTTTTATTGATATTAAAAAAAAATCGTTCTGTAATTATGCTCTTTATGAGTAGATTGCCCAGGTGTGCTCACCTACACATGTACAATATATTTAATGCATATATTTACACACGGTAATTTTCTTGGAGGGCACAAAATTTTTAAATTTAAAAAAATGTAAGAAACGGACTTAAAATTAGGACGTAAATGTTATATTTTTATGATTAGAGAACAAAGGGTGCAAAATTCTTAATAGAAAAAGGGATCTTGTAAAAAATAATACACTTTTGTCTGTTTTCCAGAAAATTTCGTTGGGGTTTTAATACTGAATGTTATTTGTTAATACTTTTTTTTAATTTATATCGCCACCATTGATATTTAATACTTAAATTGTAATATTAAATACTGCACTGTGTGTATTGGCTAAAAAATGTTGTCCAACTAACATAGAGACCGTGCTGGTATGTTTGAATTCCCGCGCAACATGTGTTTATTAATACTAGCATGTTATAGTAAAAATTACTGTAACATTTGGTAAAGCATATCACAGTGTGATATTATCACACTTATAGTATGGTATACTTTGAGTTGTTATTAAGTTGTATTACTGATCTAGTTTAAAGTATGTTACATTATTCAGAAAAATTAACAATCGGTAAAGAATACCAAAATTTTAATTAGTAATAATATAAAGATTTCAACCACACACAATTACACACTGACAAAATAATCGATCCTTTTTTTATGTTTCTCTGTATTATTACTAATCAAAATTTTGGTATTATTTACCGATTGTTATTTTACTAAATACTGTAACGTACTTTAAACTAGATCAATAACACAACAACTACAACTTAAAGTATACCAAACTATACTGTGATATAATTTACCCAATGTTACAGTATTAATAAACACATGTTGCGTGGGGATCCAAATGTACCAGCACGGTCTCTATGTTAGTATGACAACATTTTGTATACAATACACACAGTTCAGTATTTAATATCACAAGTAAAGTACTAAATACCAATGGTGGCGATATAAATAGAAGATATGTATTAACAAATAACATTCAGTATTAAAAATACAACGAAATTTTTTGAGTGACTAATAAACATAATTTTCCATGATTGTCAATAAATAATATGATGTTATCATGTACCTATATTATGCATTACCTAATCATATTTATGCAAATGTCATTATTCCATTATTATATTAACATATTTCAATTATGTAGTGCAAATTCAATCAACTACCATGCAAATTAACTAGTAGGTTAACCTCATATAGGCCGAACTAGCCAGTCGGGCGTTAAATGTGAATGGCGATTTCTCCCGTTAGATTAGACAGGGACAAAAGTTCTACCCAAAAAGGATAGAGGACATACACACACTCCCACCCAACCAAACAAATTCTGTATTTGTTCTTTGTTGAACAAATACAATATTTACTTGGCCGGGCGAAAAGTGTAACTATATTATTTTTATTAAAGAAATTACTGGCACCATCTAAATTTTAGTAGAATTATCTTATTCTACAGATTCACATTAGCTATGTTCGTTCATGCCGCTCAGTGCTACACTTTCCGGTCAACCAAATAAATACTGTATTTGTTGTGTGAAACACAAATACAGTATCTATTTGGTTGGCTGGAAAGTGTAGCACAAATGAGATAGAGATAGGGTAGACGTCTTTTGTTTCATAATTCTAGTTGTAGAGAGCTCCATTTATTCAATCCATGGTCCAAGATTCAGTAAAGGACCATACTGGGTCGGTCTGAGTAAAAATCGCCCGGTTTTAAAAGGCTATTACTCCTTTAATATTAAATTTAGGTGTTTTGGTGAATAATACTTTTTTGCTTAGTTTTAAATGAAGAATCACCCTACAGTATTAAAATTTTATTGATGCTTTTTTTGTTCTCCATTCAATATGTCCATCTTCGAAGGGCCGCAGCTCCCTTAGAACTCATTTCCGGACCAACCTTTATAGAAACTTATTTTCATATTTTTTAACGTAGAATCACCTCTTAAATTTCTTGAACTTATTCCTAAATAACCCTGTATATTGGAGTTTGTATAAGTTACCAGTTATCATGTACAGAGTTGATTAGTACATAAAACCGAAAATATTTTTTTGTGGGTAAGATGTTTTGAAGTTTACAGGTCGATATACTCCTCTAAGGTCACTTTTTGTATTGAGCATCACAAATGTGGCTTTGCCCTGGATTTGATCGCGTGTGGATCGTGTTTAACCGTTTATTGAAATTGAATTTTCGTACTATATCCAACAAAAATCCGACACAATCTATTTCATTTCGTTTATTGGCTTAGCAAGGCTAAGACACGACAATATAACTTAAAACTGGTTTATCTTTTTGCCTTAAGGCCTATCCAGAAGCTTGCATAAGAACATAAAACATAAGAATGCGATATGTCAAAAAATATTAAATTATAAATAATTAAGCTCCTGCAAATTTCAGGATCCTACATAAACAAGTTAAGGGGGGTGAACCACCTTCCTGAAACACCCGGTATACTGTCAAGTTGTTATATACATGAAGTTGCTTATGAAGCGAGTTTTTTTTGGGACAGGGATGTCCTTTGCTTTTCCTTACGGTTTTTCTTCTTTTAAGAAAAAAATAAAATAAATATATTGGTTTTCCCTGAAAAGCACTTAAAGTAAAATAAGAAATAAATTACTGAAAAGTTACACAAGAAATATTTCAAACAGTTCAGTAGTTGTTGGCAAACATTTGATATACATTATAAGTTCGTAGAATTAAATTGAAGTAACTTCAAGTATTTTATCTATTTCGTTTAGAAACTATGCTTTTCGAGCTTAGAAAAGTTTACGAATTTAAATTTGCACGTAGTTTCATCGGTACAGTCAACATGACTACACGTGCTACATTAAAGTTTTTAGTTTAACACTGAGATGAAGAGACTTAAGGTAATAACATCATAACTTAACTTAATTAAAAAGTTTTTAACTTTTATTTTATTAATTAAAAATATAAGAATAGTACTTATTTACCAAGGTAGAGAAGAAATTTTTTACAGCCGATGCGTAGCATTAAAAGTCAGCTGATTTCATTATCTACTAGTAGAAGATAATTTTATTTATCCAATACATAAAGATAATAAGACAAGCTTTATTTTAAATAGATAAACTCAATAATAACCCCCGCGTGGCTTTTATTTTATTGAGTGGATAATTATTTATTTTGCCCACTCAACTGTCACTTGTCAAATTATTTTCTTGTAAATGTCATTAAAATTTTTAATAAAAATATGAATTCCTAAGCTATTTATTGGATAAAACCTTGTATGGCACTCATGGGTAAACCGATATTGCCCTCTCGAAAATTAACTTGCTTGGCTGACGCCAGGTTAATTTTCTCATGGGCAATATCCATGAGTGCCATACAAGGTTTTATCCAATAAATAGCTTAGGAATTCATATTTTTATTACAAATTTATTGACATTTACAAAAAAATTATTTGACAAGTGACAGTTGAGTGGGTAAAATAAATAATTATCCACTCAATAAAGTAAGAGCCACGCGGGGGTTATTATTGAGTTTATCTATTTAAAATAAAGCTGGTAATTGTCTGTATGTATTGGATATTTTTTTTTAAAAGGAATAACAAATTCCGCGTAGACTTTTCCAGGCTAAAATATCAGGAAGTTCCCAGCCTAACCCTTATCAAATCTGGTGGACATAATTTAGGAGACATTTGAATTTGTGGCTTTATAAAGACCCCATAAATAAATCAAAATGTTCCAATTTTATCAGAATAAAAAATCCGTCTCGAATAAGCGGGAGTACCCACTTTCTCACAAAAAAATAAAATTAATAATTTATTAATTGTGTTTAATAGTTTATTAAAGTACTAGTTTCATAACATACGTTTTTAGCGCACTAGTACAAGTTTAGAAAACGAGCCGCTTGCGGTGAGTTTTCTAAAGTACTAGTGCGCTAAAAACGTGTTATGAAACGAGTGCTTTATACAATTTTTTCTATTTTGCTCTAAAATTTTAAAAAACTTACATTTAAATTGATGACTGATTTAGGGATTTTTGTTTCGAATTGGCATTACAGTTTTCGCCATGTTTAAAATTCTAAGAACGAATATTATTTTGATATATTTTATAGTCATTTCTTATCTTTTCCACTGCAAGTAACCAAGCCACAACTTTAACACGGTAAAAATAACCTAAACACAAAATTTTGTAGAAAATTAAACTTTAAACCGACATTCACAATTGCACGGCAAACGTCGAGATAGACTTTTGTCTGTTGCCAACTCAAAAGAACAAAAAGTACAGACCTCTTATAGGCCTATAAGAACACGCAAAATGCGTGTGATTATGAGCTTATAAGAGTCGCAAAATAGAAAAAATCAAAAATGTATGTCCCTATGATTTAAAATAATTGTAAATTCATTTTCTTTGGATATCGCTGTATTTTTTTTACATTTTGGGTTCCCCTACACTAAAAATAATTTTGCACCGATGAACACTTTATTGTATCAATGCTTAAAATTCCTTGCCTTTATGCACAAATTCATTATAACAACGAATCTTTTTTATTAATTAAATTTTACATTAAGACAACCAATTTTATGCATTGATATAATAAAAATTTTATTGCCACAATTAAAAACGTACATCGGTGCAAAACCAATGTAATTTTATTGATATGACGTTCATTTTTATTGAGATCACGTCAATTTTTGGTTCAGTGTACCGCAACTCGTCATGCAAAAAAAATATAATAGATTTTTTTGTGTATCTTTTTGACCTTTTAGGAGGTTTTTAAACTTTTTCTATTCTAAATAATAAAATTATGTCCAGAAAATTTTTTTTACATTTTGGGGGACAGGCCTTGGTAGGCACCCAATGACATTTTTGTATAATTTCTATTTACCTTTTCGGTGGTTTTTAAATTTTTCTCCTGTTGTGAATAATCAAAAAGTTAAGGCCAAAACACAAATTTAACCCCCTCAACCTTGACCACTTTAAAAACCATGTAAAAAAATAAAAAATAATAAAATAAGTGAAAACAGCGCTATATTATCTTTTTGATAATTGCCTGTATTTTGTTAAGCTTGTCGGCCCCCCGGAGGACCGGACCCAACTTAGTACCCCTCTGCCAGGGCCTAAGCATATTCGTTAAAAATTATATACCCTATTTAACTCTAAAGATAATAAATAATATTAAACTAATTATATTTTTGAATCAAATCTACTTTAAATAAAATAATCTTACCTTACTTTCGGAAGAAACTAATTTTATCATCAATATTTAATCACAAAAAAACAAGAAAAAACGTACCCACCTGACTACAACTTGAAAAACACCGAATAAAACATATTTTGCTTTGTTGCTAGATGTACGTCTGTCGTGACAGCAAACATGCTCGGCGGTTGGCAGTATCACATCGGCAAACGCGCTCCACCGATTTGGCTTCGCGATGAAATATCTCTCGGCACTCGAAATTTTCTAAGTTCAAAACTTTTCGTAAGGATGGGTAATTGAAGCATTTTTCTCGATTTTAGATCGCGGGTGGACGGCTAAAAGTGTATTTTGAGGTTCGATTCGATTTTAATTAAATATTTTAAATGAAAGTTATTAATAACACATTAACAGTTGTTTAACATTAGTTAAATACAATTAATTATATTCTTGTGATTTTGTTTCGAATCTGAATCCAAATTGTGTGCATTATTTACGAAGATTTTGGACAAATTAATTCTATAAAAGGTAACAGTTTAACAATAAGGGTGTCTAGCAGCTTTAAAAAATCGGAGAACTTTGAGATTGTAGGTATTGTTAGATTATTTTACAGGTTTTCTTTAAATAGAACCCGTAAACTTTTAATCAACTAGGTATGCAATTTTGGTCTTTTTCGAAACTGATAATTTTTTTTGTGTAATTTTAAATTAAGGTTTTTAAATTTTTCTTTTACTGTAAATATTTAAAAAGTAATTACAAAAACAAAAATTTAACCCCCTTTTACCCCCCAATCGATTTTGCTCAAATACAAACTTGTCCAAGATAATATAAAAAATACGTCTGCATACCAAATTTCAAGTCATCAGCTCAAAGCGTTCTTAAGTTATCGTGGATAAAGACAGGCAGAGAGTTGTCATGGAAAAAATGATAATAACATTTTTATGTAATTTTATTTTACCTTTTAGGTGATTTTCAAATTAACATATATATATATATATATATATATATATATATATATATATAACTGGATTTTGATATTATTCTTACTTATATTTAAGCCATCAGACATCACAGCTGATCTTTGCAAAGAGCCAAAAATATTTTTTTTTAGATTTGGGAAATTAACACGATATTCCCATTTTTATTTTTTTTTTTAGTTAAAATAAATGACGGTGCGATTCGTGTTATATTTTTTTCTTAGAAAACCCGGTCTAGAACTTTAACAATGGCTTGCAGACATGTTTATTTTTTATTTGAAACCTTACAGAATCTTTTGAATTAAAACAAAGCCTGTCATCAGTATAAAAGTAAAATATATATTTATTTATTTAATAGAAAAATTACATATTGTATTTTACAATTTGCTTACTGTAGGCAAAAGCCCGTGTAGTGAAAAAAAATTATAATAAAAATAAATACCTTAATTAAAAACTATAATAATTATACAGTATAAACATTATAAGAATACCGACTTATTATAAAGTTTTGTATGTAAAAGTATTTAAAATCTTAACAAAATAGAAAATCAATGGAAATAAAAAATAATATACTTTACAACTTACATGAAAAGTATATTAAGAACAAAAAACAGTAAGGTACCTCTACTGGCAGGAAATATACAGGGTGTTCCATAACTGGCATGCCAAAATTTAAGAGGTGATTCTAGTTCCAAAAATATAAAAAAAGTTCCTATAAAGGTTGGTCCGGAAATGAGCCCTAAGGGATCTAGGGCCCTTTAAAATTGTAATAAAAATAAGGTTTTTAATTAATAACTCGGGTACCGTTTAAGCTAGAGCGGCGAGCTTTTGCATGTATACTAGTATTAATAAGGGCAATAAGTTTATGTTAATTTATTTTTTTAATTTATCCAGAGGCGTGCCCAGACGGACAAAATATATGAGGCTTAAAACATTTTTGCCCCAAACTTTTCTATGTGTATGTTTTTTGGATTTGTTGTAAAAAATATAGATTTCTAGAGTAAAAATACATATAAAATATCATATAGTGTAACACTGTAGGAGCAACCGTTATCAAAAAAATGCAATTAAGAGGAAGTAACATTTTGTGCCACCAAAAACGTTACTTTTTAAAAGGCTATTACTCCTTTAATATTAAATTTAGGTGTTTTGGTGTATAATACTTTTTTGCTCAGTTTTAAATGAAGAATCACCCTGCAGCATTAAAATTTTATTGGTGCTTTTTTTTGTTCCCCATTCAATACGTCATCTTCGAAGGGCCGTAGCTCCCTTAGGGCTCATTTCCGGACCAACCTTTATAGAAACTTTTTTTCATATTTTTGGATGCAGAATCACCTCTTAAATTTCGGTACGCGAGTTCTGGAACAGGCTGTATACACCTTCATTTAAAAAACTTGCAGCTGTTAAATCTATATACTTTTTAAAATACAGTTTCTGCCCATTGGAAAAAAAAAATAAAGGAAAAAGTAGACAGAAGGTATTTGTATTTGCTCAAAAATTTAAAAGCACAGAAAGCTTTGATTGATTACAACAACATCTTATAATACAAGAGCAAAAAACACATTTTTCTAGGTTATATTTTTGTTGTTTCAGGAACTGGTAGTGAGTTCTCCAAGCGAAAGAAATTGGAGGGGCATATTTATTGCCCTCCTAGTGATAGTGGCCGTTTTAGGCCTAATCGTCTTCAGTATTGTTTTAGTATCTCCTCCCGAGGAGGGACCCCGAACAAAGGGAATCAAACCCTCGTTGGAGGATATTTTTCTCAAATTGCCACCACCTGCCAAATTTAATGGAACGTGGATATCAGGTAAGAAAACATTTAGTTTTATCGGGGTAAAAGCAAGAGCTTGGCGGACGCCTCGCAGGTTAATTTTCTCATGGGCAATATCTTACTTTACCCACTAGTACCATAAATAACTATTATCAGTGTAAATGAGCAAAATTAAAAATCTGGGCGTACCTTATTAATATTAATATATTTACATCGACCTTTAAAAGGCAATATTTCAAATACATTAAAGACAATTTTCTGTGTGTTAGCCTCTACAAATGTGATATTTGCCCTTATACCGATTTCCCTTCTAATGATTGAATAAGATTAATCGGAGACGCCATTCCTGTAAAATCAATCTGCAAGGAGCAAAGCGCATCGCTTGATGTAATCCTTTAAGCGCAAAGTAAAATAAATTACTGATTTGATTAGATTGATTACATTGATTGCACAGGCACACAAAAAATAATCATTTTCTAGATACTAAAACAACGCATTTTTATATATTCGGGGTAGCTTAATCTGACCTCAGAATTGCTCCAGCAGGTCACATTTTTTTCTACCCATAAAAACATCTGGATTGAATTTTCGCACACTTTTTTAAGTGTAGAAAAAAATTATGACCTGATGGAGCAATTCTGAGGTCAGATTCGGTTTCAGCGACCCCGAAAGTATAAAAATGCGTTAGTCTAATCTCTGAAAAATGTTTTTTTTTGTGTGGCTGTGTTATTTGATCTATAAGGTTATTTAAAGAACTTTCACTTTCGGGTTTAGACCGTGTTAATGGATTTTCACTTTGAAAATCCATTAACACGGTCTAAACCCGAAAGTGAAAGTTCTTTATATCTTAATGGCCGTGAAAGCTTAAAATCTAAAATGTAAGGTTATTTTTCAAGTGTAAAATTGTTCACACTGAGAGTCAGCAAATAACTTAAAGAAAACCTAATTGAAACTTAAAATATGAGCGTTTTTTACTTTCCCAGACATTTTAAAACGTTTTCTACTAACGTTATAATGTTATTCTTGATAATTTTTCATATAATCCTTAACCAAGGGAAATTATTGAAGATAACGTTATTAACTTGGAGTCAAATTTACAGCTTTTAAACTTACGTCATCACAAAATATTACCTAAACACCGTCGCATTTTGCATAATATGGTAATATTAACAGTAGCAAATAAGAAAAATAAAAACCAAACAAAAAACACATCACACATGATACCACTAGTCCTCCTTAGGATAAACGCGGAAAATTCAGTACAGTCGATTTTTAACATAAGTGGTCACAGAAATATTGACTGTATTGCTATCTGGACTAGCCTCGTTTATCCTAAGCAGGGCAGTAGTGCACTTGGTGTGAATGTGCCTACAAATATCTTCAGGCTAAGATTTAAAATTTTAAAATATATTAAATTCCTTTTTTCACTACTAGCTTTAGAACATACTATTATTTATCATGTTTTCAAACTGTGAAATCAATTTTCTTCACCTCTAGCAAAAATAATTTTTTCTCTCCTAGTAGGAGTAAATTTTATAAACAACTGATTTCTGTCACTTTAGACGTTTCAGTTCTTTGTGCAATTTTTACTAATTAAACCCAAAAAAATAGCTTTAAATAACTTTTTATTTATTAAATATAATTAATTATAATTATTACCAATTAATACAATCAATAATTAGCTAAGTATTATGAAAAAAATTAAAAAAAAACTAAATTTTTAAACGTCAGTTCAAATTATTTATTTGAGCAAATGTCATTGATCTAGGCTACTTGATTTTTATGAAAATTTCAAGAAATATTATTTCTGTTAATAATTTATTTTATTATTTGAATAAAAATAGTTAAATAGTGCTAGTAGTGAAAAAACTAATATATAAACTACGGTAGAGAAGACTTTTATAGCCTCGTACTCTTAAATCCCTCGCTGCTCGGGATTTAATACGCTCGGCTATAAAAAAGTCTTCTCTACCTTGGTATATAATTACTATTTTATCTATCTTAACGATAGATGGTTTACTATGTTGACCCAAAAGCTGTATAATATATGTATACATACAGTGTATATATCAATTATCTATAAACCACGATGATTTTAACATATTTCTCTGTTATGGGCCTAAGGTTTTTCCAAAATTAATAGCCACCCCATATTTTTCCTGCTTAATGGACTGTAAACTTTTTTATAAAGGTCGTTTGGTCTCATGCAATATAATTTTTTGACAGTTTTATTGGACCTTTTTTTACGCTGCATACAAATTTAAACGAGCGTTCTATTTATTTTAATTTCTGGAATTATATTTTGAAATCCAGCGTATTTATATAAATTTTATACTTTATTTTCTGGATGTAATTAACTAAATACATGACATGATTTTTTTTTAAATTTTAATCAAAATTATAAATACAACAAATCAAATCAATATATTTTTTAATCATCATACAGAGTGATATTGGTAGACTGCACAGTTTTGAGCTACTGGCCCTCATCAGTACCAAGAGTCAACTCTGTACGCTCATTAAGAAAATATTTTCAAACTTTTCACTTTAAGGCCTATCCAGAAGCTTGCATAAGAACATAAAACATAAGAATGCGATGCCGTGATTGGCTTGATGTGTCGCCATGTATCTGGTAAGCCAATCACGGAATCGCATTCTTATGTTTTATGTTCTTATGCAAGCTTCTGGATAGGCCTTTAGAAGTAAAGTGACTTTCGTTAGATTGATGCGCCATCTATCTGTACAAGGATTAAAAAATTTCTTGATGTGTTATTATTATTATTATTATTATTATTAGCAGAGGTCTAGGACCTATTATAGCTTAATTTATATAAATTACAATGAACATCAAACAATTACACTGGTCATATATCTATCGTATCTGTTTTTAAAAATGTTTATAGTTGTAGCTGTTACGACGTCATTTATTTTATATTTTTATCTAAATACAATGTCGTCTGAATATTTATCATCCTCATCATTAAAATGCTTAAAAAGTGTGCATACACAGATAAAACAGTTTATTTGTGTGTACAAAATATTTGGTTGGATATGGCCAATTGAAATATTTGGTTGTGACAAATAAATTTTGTTTCTGTCAAATAAACTATTTTGTGCCCATTAATAAATCATTTTGGAATTAAAATATTTATGAACATGAACTAAATTGTTGTGTGACGTCGAAAGGTCCCATTCGGTGATATGGGATTGCCTCCGTAACATCGCCTTTATGATATTAATTAAGTGGGCTGCGAATAGGTATTAATGATTGAAAAGAATATTAAAGACAAAACGACAGTTCCAATAATATATATGGTAATCTTACCTTAGCTACAGCATTCAGCACGACAGGTCATGACCGCCATTTCTTCACAGGAGACACCACATAATTGGAAACTGATGTACGCGAATTAAAGTTTGTTTGACCAGTGTAGGTATACACTACTAATTATTTAAATACATATGTGTATATGGAACTTATTTCTATAGTTTGCAGCCGTAAATATGGTAAATTCTAACGAATTCCCGCGGCGTGGTATATTCGTCAGCTGATTTGAGTATATTTTTATTGACACGCATCGATCGTTTTCGAGCGTCAAATTGATACTCCTTGCGGAAGGCGACCTGGCGACCGTGACAGGACTCATGCGCAGAAAAGCTAGGAGGTTTTCAACGCGTTACTTACAAAAATACAATTAATTTAAAATAAAATATTATTTTTGAATTATAACTAAGTAAAGAAATTAAATGAAATTATGTATAATAAAACCCAAATTAAAAATAAATACAAACACAGAAATGTGGTTGTAACATAAATATTTACTTGACTTTTTTCTTACAAACAAAATAATTTAATTGGCCATATCCAAATAAATCCTTTTTATCAGTGTACAGAGTAAAATTTATCTAACATTTTTTCTCACCTTGTAAATTTAAATCACCTGAAGGATAAAGTTATAAAGTTTCATTAGCTGTCAAATTAAAGTTTAAAGTTCTTAGTCGTAATATAACAAAAATTAAATTAAATTTAAAATTTATCAGAAAATTATCTTTGATAAAGCATCTTTAAAAACTGCCAAGAATGACAATTAAACTGGATTACTGGAAATTTATGAAAATCCAGATAGAACTTTTTCGAAACTTTGGAATTATGAGAAAATATTAGTTTTGGTCTTCTTTAAGGGTTATTTTATTCAGTAAATTTATTTATAATTTAATTTTTTAAATCAACTAATGAAGACAAATATAAATATTGCAAAATAAACAGAGAAATAACTACTAAAAACAAGGACGTAAATATTCATATTAAGTGACTAAAATTTTTGTATATCTGCAAGCATGTTTATGTTAATGTTTATTTTTAACCTCGTACTATTCTACTTAATAAAGCATTCCCTAAGTCCAGGACTTGTGTGGGCTAGTAGTAGAGGGAACCACCGGCTTTAATTGACTTTCGAACCAATATATCTAGGGAGTACGCCTTCGCCAAATTTCAATTATTAATTAACTGAAAAAGGCAATCGGCGCCAGTGAGGTTTGAACTCACGATCATTAGCTCAGTGTCAATGCTATATCGATGCCTTAGACCGCTGAGCTAATCTCCCTCTCTAAGTACTTAAATCAAATGTTTTGCTTGATTAAAGTTAATAGAAAAAGTTGTATAAAGCACTCATTCCATAACACGTTTTTAGCGCACGAGTACAAGTTTAGAAAACGAGCCGCTTGCGGCGAGTTTTCTAAAGTACTAGTATGTTATGAAACTAGTACTTTAAAATACTATTGTCTTCACGGCTTCTCTTTAAATAATTATATAATTATGACATTCCGCATAGTTTTTTTTTACACAAATTGTAATTTTCAGTCATTTTTTTTCTAGACCCTTATTAACCAACATTAGTTCAGCTAAAAGTTTAATTAAAATTTTAATAATTAAACAGATTTACGTTGGCTGTGTTTTAAGTAACAAAGACATCTTGTTATTAGAAGCACAGAAATTATTTCTATGAAATAAACTTTTATAATTAAATAGCATATTATGCTATAGTTATAGTTATGCACCTCACTTCGCTCCCCCACCCCAACTTAGTTCTGTCATATGATACATTTAAAAAATATATATTTATCGAATACATACAGATAATAAGACAATTACCAGCTTTATTTTAAATAGATAAACTCAATAATAACCCCCGCGTGGCTTTTACTTTATGGAGTGGATAATTATTTGTTTTACCTACTCAACTATCACTTGTAAAATTATTTTCTTGTAAATGTCATTAAAATTTTTAATAAAAATATGAATTCCTAAGCTATTTATTGGATAAAACCTTGTATGGCACTCATGGGTAAACCGATATTGCCCTCTCGAAAATTAACCTGCTAGGCGGCAGCTAAGCAATATCTTACTTTACCCACTAGTACCATAAATAACTATTTCCCTAGTTTCCCCATTTATTTTACCTACGAATTAAAAGTAACCATAATATGTTGGGTATTTTTTAACTAATGGTGGGTCGCCGAATCCAAATTTGTCCTCAGAATATTTTTATCTCCCATGATTTTAGAACAAAAGAATGCTAAAATAAAGATTTTTTACCACTTTTATCTCATTTGTCATAGAAACCTGAGGTAGTAGAAATATTCTAAGGCCAGATTCGGCTTCAGCGACCCAAAACTGGTTAAAAAAACTCATAACTCCAGTCAGGACAAGAAACCGTGTTGCCTAGTGTTATTTTTCTTCTTTGTCTAGCTAAAAATAAATAATTAGTTTTAAATTAACTTGTTACATTTTCCACCACGAAAACTTTTAGTAGGCTCTGAGTTAAAATACTTTTCTAAGAAAACCAATATTCAACTAAAGTTAGAGGAAACTTTTAAATTAATTCGCTGAGCAACCAAATAACGGTTCGACTTAGATCATTACGCCCCCTTTTAATTTTACCACGAAATGTTACGTGATTTGAATGCTCCTCAAGAAAAAAGATAAAGTGACAAATACAAAATGGGCTTCCATTAAATTTTCGCAAGGGGAAGGTTTTGCTTTTAAAAGGGAAATAAACACAAGGAAGTTATATTTTATAATAAAAAACTGTAGGTGTAAAATTTGTATTAAAAAAAATCTGCAATAAAAATGTTGCTTTAAAAATGGCTTTTATGGCATATAAATACTTCTAACTGTAAATAAGAATAAACTAAAATTTTTAGTATTTTTTGCAACATGAAAGAGCTACATTACTTTTACCTTTTTATCTACTATAAATTTTTAATTATTACTGACCACACCAGTTTTAATCTTTAATCGATAGTTGGTACGGTAATAAATTTATATTAACCCATATAAAATGGACATGAACAATTTTCAGAATTATGTTTTTTTTTACAATTTTTATTTTTATGCTTATGTACTAAACATTTTTTGTTGTCATCAAACAAAAAATAATGTGAAACGGGTACCTTTTCTAGACGGGTGAAAAAATTAGGAAGTTTCAATTTTACTAGTGTCAAAATTTGACATCTAATTAAAAATGTAAATATACAGGGTGATCCATAACTGGCATGCCAAAATTTAAGAGGTGATTCTAGATCCAAAAATATAAAAAAAAGTCCCTATAAAGGTTGGTCCGGAAATGAGCCCTAAGGGATCTAGGGCCCTTTAAAATTGTAATAAAAATAAGGTTTTTAATTAATAACTCGGGTACCGTTTAAGCTAGAGCGGCGAGCTTTTGCATGTATACTAGTATTAATAAGGGCAATAAGTTTATGTTAATTTATTTTTTTAATTTATCCAGAGGCGTGCCCAGACGGACAAAATATATGAGGCTTAAAACATTTTTGCCCCAAACTTTTCTATGTGTATGTTTTTTGGATTTGTTGTAAAAAATATAGATTTCTAGAGTAAAAATACATATAAAATATCATATAGTGTAACACTGTAGGAGCAACCGTTATCAAAAAAAAATGCAATTAAGACGAAGTAACATTTTGTGCCACCAAAAACGTTACTTTTTAAAAGGCTATTACTCCTTTAATATTAAATTTAGGTGTTTTGGTGTATAATACTTTTTTGCTTAGTTTTAAATGAAGAATCACCCTGCAGCATTAAAATTTTATTGGTGCTTTTTTTTGTTCCCCATTCAATACGTCATCTTCGAAGGGCCGTAGCTCCCTTAGGGCTCATTTCCGGACCAACCTTTATAGAAACTTTTTTTCATATTTTTGGATGTAGAATCACCTCTTAAATTTCGGTACGCGAGTTCTGGAACAGGCTGTATATCGAAATTTATTAAAACTTACTGTGGTTTGCAGTGGAATTTATATATTTTGGTTGGGTATTTTATAGATTTGTTACGCCCATGTTAATGGTATAGGAAAATAGCGTTACAGGGGGGGATGGGGTTCCAAAATGATCAAAATTTGCGTTACCTAATCAAGTATTAGTATTATTATTTCCTAATACCAAATTTTCAACCTTCCTAGAATTCAATTCTTCTCTGAAAAACAATATTTAAGCATATTACGATGAATAAAAAATATATAATTTCAAATTTCACGGCATTGACTATTGACCGCAACCAGTGCTACTCCGAAATTTCCTATACACAAATATAAACATTAACCTCCATGTGTCATCTCAGTCATCTGTTTTGAGTAATGTAATAGAAATATTAAGCGCGGAAATGCCACAAGTGTCATGGGAACTTTGCCGTTTACTGCCAAAAAATCTTCTTGCTTAGATGGCTGCAAAACTTAGTGGGGATACCAGATAGAAAAAAACAGTGTCCTTGATATATAGCGTAATGCGTAGTTTCCATTTTTTACACTTTTAAAGATAGAAAAATCCCTGCAAATTGTAAGTATTCATAATAAAACATTGCTCCACTTTCAGTCAAAGTGTTCTATTTATAAGATATCGTTGAGAAATCCTTAACAAGATTGAGAAAATTTTAATTTATCATTCCTCGAGGATGAGTTTTCACAATATAGGTCAGTTTGAATATGATCCGATTAATGTAAGGGTATTTTCTTAAGAACTTTTCTTAAATTAGTTTTTTTTTGAAAATTCAACTTTCAAAAAACGCAAACCAGCCATCACGAATAAGGGAACGTTCAAGTATTGCGTAACGCAAATTTTGATCATTGTGTTGTTAAGTTTTAAGTGGTTTTAAAATTTTTCTTCTATTGTAAATAATAAAAAATATGACCAAAACAAAAATTTAAACCCCCAACCGATTTTGCTTAAATACCAACTTGTCCAAGATAATATAAAAGTTCATCTGCATATAAAATTTCGATAGCTCAAAGCGTTCTTAAGTTATCGTGGATATAGACAGACATACCGACAGACAGACAGAAATCATTTTTTTTTGTGATTATTTTGATTTTTCTCGACGTTTCAGGAAAAAATAAGATGTTTTAAGCAAAACAAAAAATTGTTTTTTTTTCTCACAATACTTTCTTTTATGAGAAAGTAAAAATTAACAAGAACTTATTTTTCTTTTACCAGCGCAAACATATCCCAGTTTCTACTTTTATACTTGTATGATATATTGATGATATGCTAGTTGTTTTTTAGCAAAAAACGAGGGGTTTATTTATTGGTCCATCCCGGTACACCTATCCAACAATCTTTTACAATCCTTGACAATTCCTTTGTCTAAAATGATCTAAAATCCTCCACAATCTTCCACAATCATCTAAAATCTTCCACAATCATCTGAAATCTTCCCGCAATCCTTAACAATCTTCATTAAAATTTGGTACAATCTTTCACAATCTTTTTGACAATCTTCCTCAATCCTTGGTTTCTCACAATCCTTGTACACTCTTTTTTTTTTAATAAATAAACCCATCGGCAAAAAAGTAACCATGAAATTTTTGAATTTTATTTTAAGTGCATTAAGTTTTGGTTGGTAATGTTCGTCTTGCCACAAACTTGCATATCGCCAAAGTTGCATGGTGTAAGACTAACTTTTATTACTATAGATACGAAGCTAGAAACTTCAATCTAAAGTTTAATTGTTCTTCAAAAGGATTACAATTATTATGATCGATCTAGTTACATTACAAAACTACTTACAGGTCCAAATTACTACGAAACTTTATCATAATTTCAATTTAATTTGAGAATTTATATACAGGGTTATTCTTTTAGGTGGTAACTTTTGAACGGGATGAGTTATAAACTTTAAATTTGGAATGTGCACCCAACAAAAACTATCATTTATAATATTTTTTTATTTTTAAGACAATGAAAATAGTTATTTATGGTACTAGTGGGTAAAGTAAGATATTGCCCATGAGGGCAATATCGGTTTACCCATGAGTGCCATACAAGGTTTTATCCAATAAATAGCTTAGGAATTCATATTTTTATCAAAAATTTTAATGACATTTACAAGAAAATAATTTGACAAGTGACAGTTGAGTGGGTAATATAAATAATCATCCAGTCAATAAAGTAAAAGCCACGCGGGGGTTATTATTGAGTTTATCTATTTAAAATAAAGCTGGTAATTGTCTTATTATCTGTATGTATTGGATAAAAATTTTTTTGTGCCTGTCATTACGCCTAAAATAAAGCAATGTAGTGCATTTTCGAACTTAAAAGGGCACAGTTCCGCCATTTTGAAAGAAAATTCTGATTTTTTTTAGGTTATTCCTTTACTATCCCTTTATATCGTGCCGTGTTAAAAAAAATTAAAAAGTCCTAAAGCTAAAGAAACATATCTTTTTAAAAAATAGCTGTTAGCGACCTCTAGAATTTTTTCAAAAGTTCTGAAAAAATCAGGGATGATACTCTTACCACAATGAACAAATTTAAGGAGTGAGACCTCCAATTTTTTTAATTTTAAATTTTGGTGGGTCACCCTACTGTATAGTTTCTTTTTGCAAAGTTTGGTTGTCATGATAAAAATTTAAAAATAAACTAAGTGAAAAAACTACGACAGTGAAACTGGAGTACATTTTTCTATATTCTTAATTTAAAAATATAAAAAAAGATATGCTGCTGGTCATATGTTATAATATCCTGTAATAGAATAATATTTCACATTACATACGTGTACATATACATGTACAAATACTTCTCCTTTACAAGAAAATATTGACCTGAAAATGCACCAGAGTAATAAAAATCTTTTATACTTTCTAAGAAACAAATAAACCGATAAAAAACTATTTTTCTCTCTGTTACGTTTTACAGAAAGCTATTCTTGAACAAAAATATATAAGGCATTTTATACTTATATGAAGACTGCAGTGGAAAAACTATAAACGACGCATTTTGGTTTATTCCTACGTTTATTTAATGAATATAAAAGTTTAGAACTAAAAAACATAAAACTAACATATACATAACATAAAACATGGCAATACAAGGAAAACAAATTGCATGCATTTTATAAGAGTTTTTCGGTATGCTCCGGTTATTACAGTGCCTATTTTTTTCAACTATCATAATATCGGTTTCAGCCAAAAATCAAGGCATTACCATAACGACGGTATATGTTCGTCTCGAATGTATACCAGAAAATCGAATATAAACCAGTTTTCTCTTCTAGAAGGAGTAAATTTTATAAACAACTTATTTCTGTCACTTTAGATGTTTTAGTTCTTTGTGCAATTTTTACTAATTAAACCCAAGAAAATAGCTTTAAATAACTTTTTATTTATTAAATATCGTCATCTAGAGGCTCTAATGATCTAACTCCAAAACGTCATATTTTTCAGGAGACGTAAAAAACGATTTAAAACTTAATTATAGCAATTTAGAACTTTAAAACTAGCTTGTTCACAGGTAAAAATGTTTGAAATATGTTAATGTATTTAAAACTTTTCATTGTTATCTATTTTATATAAATTATTTGAAAATTAAATTTTAACCACAGAATCTAAATTCACGAATGGTCTAACTCCAAGGGAAGATAAAAGAGGATACCTATCGTATTATATCGCGTAATATTATTACAAAAAATTTATATTTTTATATTTAATATATAATACTACTACTAGGTAGGCATAATATATATACCTAGATAATATTAATATTATAAAATTTATACATTATAAAACCTTCATAAAAATAATTAAATCCCATGAGAAAAAAATATATTTTATTTTGTAACGTTATGTTATAATAAAAATATAATAATTATTAAGCAACATTCAAAACTTAAATACCTTATTTACATTTTTGTGGTCAATATTATTAAAATCTAATATTATTAAACAATCAAATATTATCTAACTAAATTCTAATGTATATTATTATACATAATTATGTATGTATCATAAATGTAACGAATCTTTAACAGTTTGCTGCATATTTTTTTTATGTTTTTTGGATTTAGTTAAGTATTTATTATTATAAAAAAGATTTAAGTTATAATTATTTTAGTTTTTTTTCTGAAATAGAAACTTAAACATAGGGTATAAACGGGATCCCCTGTTGTCGAGAAATAGTTTGACATTAGTGACAGTTCTCATTTAATTGTTTTCTCACAATCATATGATGGAGTTAGACACTTAGCGACTTAAAATATTTACATTTTTGCATTTTTTGAGGCTGATATTGGTTTAATGCAACTTTTTTTTTGAAGTATGTTGGTAATCAGATAATGAAGCAAATTTGATAAAAATCTCATTTTTGAAAAATTTGGAGTTAGACAACTAGAGCCTTTAGTGGACGATATGATTAATTATAATTATTACCAATTCATACAATTAATAATTAGCTAAATATTATGAAGAAAAAAAAAACTAAATATTTAAACGTCAGTTCAAAGTATTTATTGATCAAGCCTACTTGATTTTTATGAAAGTTTCAAGAAATATCATTTCTGTTAATAATTTTGTAGTGAAAAACTAATATATAAACTACGGTAGAGAAGACTTTTTTAATAGCCTCGCACTCTTAAATCCCTCGCTGCAACGCTCGACTATAAAAAATGTCTTCTCTACCTTGATAAATAATTACTAGAATGCCTTTAAATCTCTTTTGATATCCTTTGGTTATAAGTGTAATCATTGTTAACCGTATAACCAGAGCATTTCGAAAAGCCTTTAAATTTCATACTTCTGTTTTGTTTTAAACTTCAAAATTTATATATCCATAATAGTCATTGAATACAGAATAAACAAAAAGTGACCTACATATATTTTTGCGCTGAAGTCTCCATACTAAATTTTATTTTATTATAGTTGAAAAATGTCATGTAAGGTTTTATAAAAACGTATATCTATTTCTATAGCAAGTACATAGCTAGTGTTCTATAATATAAGAAACGTAGGAAATATATTGATTCTTTTGTTGTTGACAAGACGTTTGGTTTATTTTTATATCCATAAAAGATACTTTACTCTACTATTCGAAAAATGGTGACCATTAGATTTGATAAAATTTAGAAACATCAACTATTTTTCTAGATCTTACCAAGGCATTTAACACTCTTCACTATAATGACTTAAAATGTGTTATGATACTTTTTCATAGACTTGTTTTTCATTGGTAAATTGAGACGTGAAAAAAATAAGGCAAACACAATGAACTGACTATTTTTTCTTCTATTAAATATTTTTTGTATCGTAGTTTATTGTGAAATGGTTTGTGTTATTTCATATTAATGATCTTTTTTGTTGTCAAAGTTAATAATAAATCAGTGTAATTCTTACCAGTAGATAAAAAGAGATGGGTATGTCTAGTAGACATTGTCTGCCCTATTTTCATCCTTTCTTAATAGTAAAATTATAAATTATAATAGTTATTTATATACCAAGGGACTAAACTGGCTGTTTTAGTCCCGCTGCATTAGTGTTTCCTGAGCGAGCGAGGGAAATAGAAATGCAAGGGACTAAAACAGCCAAGTTTAGTCCTGAGGTATATACACTATTTTTTGCAGGACCAAACATAATTTAGGTAGGTAGATAAAATTAAAATTAAAAACCACGTGTCTAAAATCGGTTGTTTTATTTTCTTTAATCAAGATGCCTGTAAATTGCGAAAAGTCAGTTTCATGGCTATCCCGATTTCAATTGTTTTTTAATATGGTTGACACAAACGTCAAAAAATGGACGAAGATGATAAATTTTAAGTTATGTATAAATTGTTATAACAATGTTATTTTTAAAGGTTTTCTTTGTTAAAATCAAATAAATTGATTTGAATCGATAACTTATTACAAAACACCACCAAACCTAATTTTTGAACCAGCAAAGCACATAGTAAGTATAATATTTTAATATTATCAAGGTTGCAGTGATTTTTATTCCATAGGGAGAAAAACGCAGGTTTAGTCCCGAAAATGAAAGCGTAAAATTAGGTTTTAGTCTTGGTCGTGCAAAAAATAAATTATTTACATATATTTTATGTCTGCCTTGAATACAGTCAATTCACTTTTCTCTTTCTAGTCTAGCAGTAAAAGTTACTATTATTTTATTGTTCATAGCCTTATTTATGTCAAAATTTGTATAGTAGCTACTGAACTTCAGGTCTATGATTAATGAATTTATGGTAATGAATAATTAACGGTTTTTATTTCGTCACACCTCGGGGGCTAAGCCCCCTCGATTTTGTTTGTTACGGCCCTGGTACGTGCTCTATTAAATTAAATCTGGTTAATTATATTAGCCAGTGTACCCTCGTAATCTTTGTCCCTCAGTGTATTAAAAAGTGAGTAAACTGTGTCGTAAAAATAAGGAAACCCTAGTTGATAAAATCATGTGCTGCATAGGAGGCATTCTCGTAAAGAGGACAATGGTTGAAAAAGTAACCCACAAAAATAGTAATATTACTATTAACCAAACTATATTTTTCTAGCGTATTTTTGTTTTAATCATTTTTGCAGAACTCTCTCTTAAAAATCAATAGTTTAGGTCCTAGAGCACTTTGAAAATCTTAAATACCTCAGTGCACCTTTCTGATGTTTCTGTCCTATTTGGCTTAATTTTGGCTTTGTTATAGTTCTTGACTTTTTGTCAAAAGTGTCTTCGGGCACAACTCACAAAATTTAATAGTTTACGTGCTAGAGCACTTTCAAGATCTGAGCTAGCGCGTCCAGTATTCTTTTTTGCAGTTCTTTAGAAAATTTATAAATCAGCGAGCTTTTTCACTTTAAAATTCGCTTTCAGCGCCTAAAAAACGTAAGTAAAATAGGCTGGTTAATAGTAATCAACGAACTAATAACTCTTCTTTCTAGAATAGGCATACCGTTAAAATAAAGTATCGCCAACATCTCGGTTTGTTTCTAAACAAATAGTAGTCATATTCAGGCCTGAACAATAACAATTACCAGTGACTGGTATTGTTGTCTCTGTTAGAACAAAGATGTGCGAGTAAGACAGACAACTGTTTATGTTGCCGACGTTTTTGGCAGTTTTTACGAATGAAATGCCTATTCTAGAGAGAAGAGTTATTAGTTCGTTGATAGTAATCGATAGTAATTGACTATCTTTTTGGTGAGCCTTTGTTATTAAACAAGCTAAAATGGACACCCCTCGTTAAAGGGTCTTGAAGCAAATTATTAGCTTCAGAGATGTTATAGTTTTGGTTAGGTAACTCGAGGTATAAAAAAAAATTCTTAAAAAAGCTAGTTTGTAGGTACATTTAAAATGGAAAAAGAAAATACATTTTTAAAAGCATTCCATTAGTTTAATGTTTTTGTTTAACAGCGTAGTTTAAACTAGAAATTACGAACTTTCCTTAAAGCAAGTATTAAGTTGTAAAGCATACTTTATACATAAAACACGTTTTTCTCAATTTTATTAAAATATTTTCCGTATTTTTTTCTTGTAAACAGAAAATGCTCGATTTGCACAGGGAGAATTTCTGTAATCGCAAACCTGGTAAAATAGAGTTCTAACTGTGTTTGTTTTTATAGATATAGCCAGCCGATGATATCATTACGCACTAGATTATATTGTTGGAAATTACATCCTTAACAAAATTGGTTATATGCATTTTTATTGTAAGATGCATATTGGGAGGCATAGCGTAGTGGCTAGCGCGTATGTATAGCAAGTCTACTATCGTGAGTTCGATTCTCACTGGCGCCGATTTGCCTTTTTCAGTTAATTAATAATTGAAATTTGGCGAAGGCGATAAGTGAAACGGACAATCCCTAGAAACTGGTTCGAAAGTCAGTATAAGCCGGTGGTTCCCTCTACTACTAGCCCACACAAGTCCTGGACTTAGGGGATGCTTAATTAAGTAGAATAGTACGAGGTTAAAACAAATTAAAAAAAAATATATTAAGCAACTCACCCCTAAAATTCAAGATAACGAACACCCCTTACGCAAATCACCCGGTGTAAAACTAACAGGAGTGTTCTGTTACTGTCCACTACTACCCTTAAAAATATCAGCCCGTGTACCTTTATTGCAATTTACAAAAAGAAAAATAAAGTTAGTTATTTTGTTCGCACAAAAGCATATTTTTTATTAGATATTTGGCTCTTAAGGGGGAACTATTTTTTATGTATAACGGTAAATTATTATATAACTGATAAATGTCAAATGTAAATGACTTCTTAAAAAACTCTGTTCGCCGAGAAGGTGGATCCATTAAACCTCTATGGCGAGTACGGAGACTGTGGACGTCATCTCTAAACCTGATTTTGTTATACAAATAAGGTGGAGTTCTAGTACTGATTATTTTGTGATATAAGTAAAGTTTGTGCAATTTTCGTCTATAAAACATATTTAGCCAACCAGATTGCTGCAGATATGGTGTAATATGGAGGCCCCTACGTACTCCGTAGATCAACCGCAGGCATGAATTTTGCATTCTCTGTATCCTTCTTTTTTCAATGTTATTTAGGTATGTGTCATACACGGTATCACAATAATTGAAATTTGACAAAATAAGAGAATCACATAAAACTTTTTTAAAATTTTGAGTAAATATGTGCCTATTGGCATATAAAGTTTTAAGTTTGTAGTACGCCTTTTGTAACATTTTAGAAATGTGTTGAGAGAATTGAAGTTTTGAATCTAATATAAATCCTAAGTTTTTGACTTCTTCAACGACTAATAGCGAAGTACCATTAACCTTAACATCAACTAAATTTTTAATTTGATTTATTTTTTGAGTATTTCCAAACAACATTACTGGGGACTTATTCGTATTTATATTAAGCATATGGTCTTCGGAAATTGAGACCAACTTTTGTAAATCCGAAGAAATTTTATTATTAAATTGGTTATCTTTAATATTAAATGGGAAGTAAAGTTGACTGTCATCAGCATAAAAGTGATAATGGCAATAATCTAAAATATCTGGAAAACAAGAAGTGTAAATAATATATAAAATAGGGCCTATTATTGACTCGACTATTGGTGAATGGGTTTAAAAGGTGAAATAAAACTGTGTAAATCCATCATTATGCTTTTGCAAGTTATACAGTTGGACCTCTACCTTACCAAATTCACAACATAGCTTCAGACCAACTGTTAACCAATCGATAATTTTGCAACTATGGTTACGGAAACTGTGTATCTTGAGATATAATAAGAAGAAGAATAGGATCTTTCGTTAGCTTATTGATATTTATAAGGCTTTCTTTCCAGACAGAAAAAAACCGGGAAAGTAACATAATCGCTTTATTTTGTCCCAGTTTCCATGGTTATTTGGTTATTTTCAGGGAGATACCCATGAATGGGACACTTTTTAAACGGCTGCCAAAATTTTATTTTTAATCTTTCATACCTATTTTTTTTTAATTATCATATTTGGAAGTAAAAGAACACAGCTCAAGTATTGAACCTGAATAATATTTATTTTTACCAAGCATTTTAAGAAAAATGTAACTGGTCCCATTCAAGAACATGGTATTAATGAATGGGACAAAAATACAAAATTGGTATTAATATCTTTAAATAATGAAAATAGCTATTATTATCGCTATAACTAATAACAAAAGTCCAAACCTATAACGTCATTTTAGATTTTAAGCTTTCACGGCCATTAAGATATAAAGAACTTTCACTTTCGGGTTTAGACCGTGTTAATGGATTTTCACTTTCCGACGTTTCGTCTCTTACTACTAGAGACATCTTCAGGGATTAATCTGTCAGGCGCCGCAATGGGATCCCCATTATCACCCCCTGCGGCCAATGCTTTCATGGAATACTTCGAGAAAAAAGCTATTGAGTCATTTCCATTAAAACCTAAAATTTGGCGCAGATACGTAGACGATGTCTATGCTATTTGGCCCCATGGCATGGAAAGCCTTCAAGGTTTTCTAAATCACCTCAATTCCCAACATAAATCTATACGGTTTACGATGGAAATTGAGAACAACGGATCACTTCCCTTTTTGGACGTTTTGGTTTACAAAACGGAAAATGGCTCAATAGGACACTCGGTATACACGAAGAAAACCCACACTGACAGATACCTAAACGCATTTTCACATCACCATCCCTCTCAAAAACGCTCGGTAGTTAATTCACTTGTTCATAGGGCTTTCATGATTTCAGACAAGAATTCCCTAGACACAGAACTCCTTAAACTAACCAAAGCCTTGACCATGAACGGTTATACCAAAAAAGACATTAATAAGACCATATACAAATACAGAAATTCCAGACCCAAACAACAGGACAATAGTGACAATGACAGACAGACACAAGTTATACTTCCCTATGTAAGCGGTATCACGGATAAAATAGGTAAACTTTTAAAGAAGTCAAATATTAAGCCTATATTTCGGTCCAACCAAAAATTAGGTCAATGTTTGACTTCAACAAAAGACAAAATACCCCTGAGTTCAGAAGGCGTATATATAATACCCTGCTCCTGTGGTACGGTTTACATAGGTGAAACTAAGAGAAAAATTTCTACAAGACTTCAAGAGCATGAGCGCAATATAAGAAAGAAACAAATTTCCTTATCGGCAGTAGCCGAACATGTACATGAAACAGGTCATAAAATCAATTTGTCTGATACAAAACAAATATTAACAGAAAACAGAAAAATGCCAAGGAAGATACGGGAATCGATAGAAATCATCAAGCATCCTAACAATATCAATCGGGACACTGGTTACCACTTACCTGCAATATGGAAGTCTTTGATAGGAAAAACCTCGTCACGGGTGAATAACCACAACTCGTCATAAATAGTGACACAAGTTGATTCGAAACTTAGTTTCAGATTAATCCCTGAAGATGTCTCTAGTAGTAAGAGACGAAACGTCTGAAAGTGAAAATCCATTAACACGGTCTAAACCCGAAAGTGAAAGTTCTTTATATAACGTCATTTCACAACAAAAAATAGCTGGTAAAGTGTTACATTCTTGTTTTTACATCATTTTTACTTTAAGTAACTTTATCAAACTTTGATCCACGTTTTCTTAAATCCATATCACATAATAGTTTGTTTTGAGTTCTAATTGTTCCAAATTGTTGTGTGGGTAGTACCCTAGACACTTTCTGTCCTTTTAGAGTGATTTCTTATTTAAAAGAGATGAATTCGCATAAAATATACAATAAAATAGTTGTCCCATTCAAGGAAACGAAATTTGTCCCATTCAAGAATACTAACAATATTATTAAAAAAATTAGGCTAAAAATATTTTCCTTTATCTATATTATTCGATTATTTGGTATATGTTTCGTATTGTTCTAGACTATTACACAATCCAAATTCAAACAGTTTCCATTTGCCTTTCGTCAAAAAAATATCTTTTAAAATTATTAAAAAAATTACTTTTGACTTTTTAAATTTGTCAAAAACCCAGCTGCCTAAACTTTGCCATTTTTTATTATTTTTTAACTGCACATCTAGGTTTGGTAGCATAGTTCAGAAACAGGCACTGTCCCATTCAGTAATATGTCCCACTCATAGTGACCTCCCCCTAAATGTGTTTAAATCCATAATTTAAAATATAACTGCACAGAAAAAATGATTCCTTGAACCAAGAACACGAGTCTTTTGATATATTCAAACCCATATTCTCGTGTTTCAAGGCTATAATTTCTTTAAACCAAAGTCAATGTTCTTGAATGAAGAGCACGGGTTTTTGAATAATTATCCGCGCTCTTCATTCAAGGATATTGACTTTGGTTCAAAGAAATGATGCTGTAAAATAAGAGAATATGGCTTAAAACATATCGAAAGACACGTGTCCTTGGTTCAAGGAATCCTTTTTTCTGTGTGGATAAATTCACTTTAAGTTAACCAATGATCTTTTAAGATTCAGAATCTAAATTTATTTTTACTTGAAATTTTGTATTTATTTAAGTTAAGGATGATGGTTGATTTTAGTTTTATAGCTCCTGGAACACTTTGACGTCCCTTACGATAGCTGGAGTTGAAACCACAAATCCCGAATGCATAATTTCTCTTCCTTTTACCTTTCAAATGCATTAACAGGTATTAAAAAGGTCTCTTTTACTACCTTTTTACGATCTTTTAATTCACCTTCCTAAAATATTTATGAACTTTAAGCATAGAGTACAAATAACTGTACCGTATGTTCCATATCAAAGGATTAAAGTTGGTCTTTTACTATATTTGTTACCAGAGAAGAAATATTGATATTAGGGTTCCAAAACTGGAAGTAAAGTAACAGTTTTTATCCAATACATACAGATAATGAGACAATTACCAGCTTTATTTTAAATAGATAAACTCAATAATAACCCCCGCGTGGCTTTTACTTTATTGAGTGGATAATTATTTATTTTACTCACTCAACTGTCACTTGTCAAATTATTTTCTTGTAAATGTCATTAAAATTTTTAATAAAAATATGAATTCCTAAGCTATTTATTGGATAAAACCTTGTATGGCACTCATGGGTAAACCGATATTGCCCTCTCGAAAATTAACCTTACTTTTAAACTACACTAGTACCATAAATAACTATTATCCTATATGTACAAAATAAATTATTCAAAGAAAAATCAACGGAAAATGTAATTTATGAGAACAATTTTTTCTATGACCCGGAAGAATAATAAAAAACGATGACCAAAAACAAACCTTAGAGATTTGTCATTCATATCCCGGATCCCTAGGGATATATCTAGTTTTAAGAGATAAAACGTCAAAAATAATCCTATAAAAACGAAGCGGCATAAAACCCTTTCATGCCTTTCTTATCTGTAAAATCCTATGATTTAAAATTTGTTACTAGGTATATCTTAAAATGTGTACAAAATTTTTTGTAAGGTCAAAATACAATGAATACAATAAATACAATACTTTTAAATTGTATATCATAGTTTAAATTTGAGGCCCTGGAAACCGAGATATTTAAGTTTATAAAAGCCTCTTAACTTTTGAACGAGTTGGGTTATCGACTTCATGTTTAAAACACTTAAATAAGACAAGTTAATCTATATTTTGGCATATAATTAATATTTTTAGCTTAGGGGGGATATTTTTTAATTGAAAGGGGGTCATGTATTACATTATTTTAAATAAAATAAATTATTTATTCGACTATATATTATATTATTTAAACATTTTTTTCAAGAAGTAGATTTTCCATTTTTTTTTGCTAAAAAAATCGATTTTTTAAGATTTTTTTTTGAATTTTTATTTATTTATTACGTAAAATTAATTTAAAAGTATAATTTACGTTTTTGCATCATAATATTATTCATACATCAAAATTTGCTTAATTTTTGTAAAGAAATTTTGACGTAAATTACCATTTTCAACCCCATTTTAAACAAAAAAAAGATATAATAAAAAATTAAAAAAATATATGGTCGAATAGAAAATTCTATGAGCTTTAAAACAGTGTGTAACATGACTTCTTCCCATTAAAATTAGTCCCCCTTATGCCCCCTGCCTACATTTTAAAAGCTACAAATATTAAATATATTTAAAAAGATAGCTCAAGTCGTCTTATTTAAGTGTTCCAAATTTGAAGTCAACATATTAACTCGTTCAATAGTTAAGAGGGGGTGACTTTTGAAACGCTGTGTAGAAATTAGACATATCGTCTTACAGAGCATCACATTTGAAGTGTGAGGCACAATTTTAAACAAAATTTATTGCATTTTTTTCCAAAAATGAACTTCGTCCTTATTGTGTCTACATATGGCCTATATTTATAGCCCAAATCACTATAATTGAAATTTCATCTTTGTTATCCTTCTTGCAATTATGCCAAAACGTCTATTTAATCAAAGCAAACTTTGAAAATAGGGACGATGCATATTTTATTGATTTTACAAATTTGGCAAGATTTATTACTTTACAACAGTTCTAGAATCGTAGAGCTTCTGCCAAGAAAATCTCTTATACATTCTTCTTTCCCTTTTATTTTGTTTAAAATTTTAAAAATATTTTTTTTCAACATTTTTTTTTATATAGAAAGAAAAAAGCAGCCATACAATCCCAAAATCTAAAAGTTTGAACAAATTTATAATATAAAAATACTATAAAGCAAACAAAAAGTCTAGGAAACCAGGGTTTTTAATATACTATATAGAAATATTAAATTACTACATAGTAGTAATATACTACGTTTTAAATAAACAAAACCGCTTAATCCTCCGGTCGTGTGTTAATATTTGCAAAGCGTCTGACGTTTATTTACAAATTAATTTAGAAGCTTTTGTCTCTATTTATTTTTCTAATCATAAGTAGATTGAATCGAGAGTACTAAATTTGATTAGGTACGGGCTTTTCTCCAGGGTAAAAGTCACTCCAATAAAACTTAAACCAGATGTTTAATATGTTTTTTTCTATTTTGCGACTCTTATAAGCTCATAATCACACGCATTTTGCGTGTTCTGATAGGCCCATAAGAGGTCTGAACTTTTTGTTCTTTGGGGTTGGCAACAGACCTGGCCTATCGCTTGACGTTTTCCGTGCAAATGTCAATGTCGCTTTAATTTTCTACAAAATTTTGTGTTTAGGTTATTTTTACTATGTTAAAATTGTGGCTTGGTTAATTGCAGTAAAACAGAGAAGAGATGACTATAACATATATCAAAATATCATTTGTTCTTAGAATTTTAAACATAGTGTAAACTGTAATGCCAACCCAAAACAAAAATCCCTAAATAAGTCATCAATTTAAATGTAAGTTTTTTGAAGTTTTAAAGCAAAATAGAAAAAAATTGTGTAAAGCACTCGTTTCATAACACGTTTTTAGCGCACTAGTACTTTAATATACTATTACTTCATTCCTAACTTCATGACAACTGTCATTAAACAATATTTGATTACAATTGACATGAAGTTAGCAATGGAGTCAAAAAAGTTCTACCCGAACGCTCTTTTAATGTGACGTTTACTGTTCACTGTATGTTTGGACTTGGCAGAAAACGTCACATTGAGGTACTCTAACATCAACCAATATGTAATATAAAATGTCACAAAAAAGTTGTTTTTTCTTCTTCACAATTATTGCTTTGAAAAATACTAATGCACCAGTTTATTAGAGTTTTTCAAATGAGTCAGCTACATAATACCAACTCTTGAACGGCAAAATGTTATTAATTTACATGAAATAAACGTTTTTCGCGTTTAATAGAACATCAATAAAAGCTGACATGGGACTTTTTATCTCCGTAATAAAGTTGCAAATGAAGAGTACAATAAAATTGAAATAAAATGTGAAATGTGAAGTTTTAACGATGCATGTCTATTAAACGAATTTCAAAAAGAATATTACCTACTGCGGTAAAAAAAATTCTGTAAAAATTGTTCGCACTGAAAATAAAAATCAGATTCAACTGGATAAAACAGCATAATGTAGTAGTATGGTCTGTTTTGTCAAGCAAGATAGTAAATTAAAAATCGCACAGTGAATATTTTGAAAACGGATTCGAATATCGGATGAGTGAATATACTGCCTAGTTTATTTTATAAAACATAACTATATTCTATGCACAAACATATACTATTCAAACCTGTTGTAAAAATATTTACTGTGCGATTTTTAATTTACTTGCTTGAAAAAACAGACCATAGTTTCGGGTGGGGAGGTCAAGCCTGGCAATTGGACTCTTCTGTCCTTTTTGCCTTACTCTGCTGTTACTATTTTTTCTACTTTAAAGATGCGAGGATTTTTGTTGTTATTACATTACATTACATGTTTGTTTAACCTCGTACTATTCTACTTAATTAAGCATCCTTTAAGTCCAGGACTTGTGTGGGCTAGTAGTAGAGGGAACTACCGGCTTATACTGACTTTCCAACCAGTTTTTATAGGGAGTGTCCGCTTCACTTACACCTTCGCTAAATTTCAAATATTAATTAACTGAAAAAGGCAAATCGGCGTACTGAACAGTTGTAACGACAATTTGTTTGTTTAGTTTGGACTTTACACTGTTTGACAAGGAATCCGAACATCAGTTGTCGGTATTCTTGGGCCCAGTTGGCAACATCGAGGATAAAAACTGCACTGTCAAATGGTGGCTTTAAAACACGACTACAAATTCGTTCATTGACTGCTTCACTTGGAGACTTTTGTTCGCTGCCTTCAGTACTGTGTGCTGCCTTCGGTACTGTGTGCTGCCTTCAGTACTGTGTGCTGTGGTGTCAGAAGTATACTACTTTGTAGTACATGGTGACGGTCAATTATCATCGTAAATTTTGGCCGTCCGCTGCCGAAGCAGAGCTGGCTGCGTTTTGCAGTATACACAGTTCTTATTATTTTACTTTTTTTATTAACCAGTGAATCTGCTGGCAAACGAACTCAAGCTCTTGCAAGTTTGAGATCCGTATTTAGAGTTTTGGCATAATTTAATAATTTTTGAAACTTCGGTGGACGTATTTTGTTGACCTGGGTGTTGAGAGGTGAACCAGTTAGGGAAAAGGGAACTATAAGTGCTTTTAACTGTATAAATTAAGCTCATTCAAATCCTGTGTAATTAAAAACATAATTTCCTTTGTTATTCATCCTTTAATTAAAAGGCTGTATAAAAAGTACAATGAACTTGCAAAGAAATAAAACCTTATAGTATTAAATAGAAAGGTGATAATTAACACCAGCACACAAAAAAAACACTAGAGGAAAGTCGCCTAATTTCGGATACCATTTACAATGTATTCAATATTTAATACTCGGTATTACTTTTTGATATTTTTTTTATATAACCAGATACAACTTATTATAGCGAACCATGATTTATTATAAAAGCAATTTTATTACAGTTTATTGTTTCCAAAAAACACGGTTAAAAAAAATCAGCGCATTTTTGTGCATTTGAAAAAGGGCTCCTAATTTCGGACATATCCGAAAAAAATTTTTCAAGAGTAGATCTGGATCCCATTGCTTATGTTTCTTGTTATTCCTTCACATTTAAGACGTAATTTAATCATTAAGCGATTTTCTACGAAATACTATAGGAACTATAATTTTAGATTCCCAATTTCGAATATCTTAGTATCTTAGGTAATTTTCGTTTTTTCAAAATTGTTTATCTTAGTTTGTTGTATCATTATAAAAATAATAATTAATGGTTGGTTATCCTGAATAATAATTACCTTGCGGATATCCGAAATTGGAAATCAAATGCACAAAAATGGTCTATCCAAAATTAGGCAACTTTCTGCTTTTTAGATTAGAAATTTGTAGAATGTTTACGTTTTCAAATTGTTTAATTATGAATAGTGGATCAACTTAACTAACATCATAACTTACCCAAGACAGAATCACGAACTTTTATAACGATTATTTATAAAATAAACAAGCATAATAATGCAACTGAGCACAAAACTGCCATTTGCAATATAAACGATTTGTGCTGCCATTTAAAGGGGAGAAGCTCTACCGTTATCATATTACAGGACGGATTTAGTTTGACTTTTGGCATAAAAGTAGGTTTCTGTTTACCTTTGCAGACAGTATCTTAAATACACTACTATCCGAAATTTGGAAACCATCCGAAATTAGGCGCATTTCCTCTACTGGTCTGAATAATACCAACTGACTGTTTTTGAAACATTAAAATTTCGCAGTTTAGAGTGACAATTGTTTTGACTTTTCTACCGTAAAACGTAACACAGAATGTTAGATTATTTAACAAAACATCGAGATACGGTGGAACAAATACAAATTGCTGAAAACTTTCCCATTTTCCGTGAGAGGAAATTTTAATTAAATCATGCCTTTTTGTGAGGCACGTACCTCGTCTTGCAAACCCTTTCAGCAAAGATGTTATTTCCATCTTTTTAAGCAAAACCAGCCGTCTCGAATGAGCGAGAATACTTTCTCATAAAAAAAGTTATGTTCAGAAACAATTTATTACATTTTGGGGAAATGGAAATAAATGATAATTACATTTTTTGTGTAATATTATTTTACCTTTTAGGTGTTTTTTTTATTTTTCTTCTATTGTGAATAATAAAAAAGTTATGTCTACACGAAAATGAGTGTCCAGTATTTTTTTGGCTGATTTTTAATGTTTTTAAAGCTCTTGAGGTATATTTTTGGCCAGAATTGTATTCTCCCCGTTTAAATGGGGGGCTACGCCCCCCATTAGCATCAAAAATACCAAGTAGGCAAAAAAAAACAAACCAAATAATTAGGTTATGTTACGTCGGACGTAACCAGTAGCCAGTTCTTAATAGTATATTAAAGTACTAGATTCATAACATACGTTTTTAGCGCACGAGTACAAGTACTAGTGCGCTAAAAACGTGTTATGAAATGAGTGCTTTATACAATTTTTTCTATTTTGCTCTAAAATAAAAAAAAACTTACATTTAAATTTATGACTGATTTAGGGATTTTTGTTTTGGATTGGCATTACAGTTTTCACCATGTTTAAAATTCTAAGAACAAATGATATTTTGATATATTTTATAGTCATCTCTTCTCTTTTTTACTGCAATTAACCAAGCCACAATTTTAACATGGTAAAAATAACCTAAACACAAAATTTTGTAGAATATTCAACTTTAAACCGACGTTCACAATTGCACGGCAAACGTCAAGAGATAGACTTTTGTCTGTTGCCAACCCAAAAGAAAAAAAAGTAGAGACCTCTTATGGGCCTATAAAAACACGCAAAATGCGTGTGATTATGAGCTTATAAGAGTCGCAAAATAGAAAAAAATATTTATTATGCTTTTATCAACCACTAGTAGCGAGTACTTATTTATGTCGAAGTACACTATATGTCATAAACATCCAACATTCTATCAAAGAAATTTGCCGATAAATTGATCTGTCATTCTCATATATGCATTACCAGTTGAAGAGTATAGGTAAAAATCGAACTAACTCAAAATTTTAGTTGGTAGAAAATAATTTTTTCTACGATCTAATAGAAAAGTTAACATTTCTACAAAAACAAATGAAGTTTTCAGACTTCAAAATAACCTATTTCTTAGTATTTTACTTTTCTTCTCGTTACCATGACAGCAAGCAGAAAAGTGATTTTTTTCGCGTACACAGTGTAGGCAACTGGCATGTCAATCGTAAAACAGAGCTGTCAGTTATATGCGAATAGATGTCCATTTTTTTTAATATAAAATTATTATTTATTTTGAATCAAATCTCAATTTTTTGTGCTAATATTTTTTTGCTATATATTTATTGTTACGAAGTAACTTATGGAGAGTTACTGTGATTAGGATTTTACTTTTACACCATCAGATTTGCAGAAAATTGTACTCAAGTGCTGCGACCTTGTAAGGTAACTTACTGTCTGAAATTTAATTATTTATTTATTTTAGATCGTAGAAAAAATGTAGTTTGTATTACGAGCGCAAAATGTGATTTCTGCTTTCGCGTGATTGCTGATCTCGACAAGACGCCTCGATCAGCAAATTCCACGCTCAAGCAGAAATGAGTAATTTTGCTCTCTTAATACAAAAATAACTATTTTGGCCTACGTGTTCCGTAAGTTTTATTAAACAGTGTTGACAACACATTTAAGAAAAAATCTTAAAGATAGTAAAGATGACATTAAACGCAGTAATTTGGCGTCTCTGCGTTTTAATAGTTTTTATCTTTTTACTTGAAAAGTAAGTGTATACCGAGGGGTAAACCGTTGACAAAATTTTGTACTCCTTTAGGAGGAAATCTTCAAAGATTTCCTCCAGACTACCTCCGAAGATTACCTCGAGTTTCTAAGATTTCCTCCAAAAAGGAGGAAATCTTTAAAGATTTCCTTCAGATTACCTCGTAGCCTTCAAGGAGTTTCTCCAAATTACCTCTAATTTGTACACCTGAATTCCTCTGCGGTTTACACCTCGGTGTATACACATGTAAGTAACTTAATTTCGGTAAAAATTAAGGTAATACCTTTTTCACCTACACCCTTCACTAATTTCCATGTAATTGATTTAGAGCCTTCGAATTAAAATGGGACAAAACATACATCAAACGGCACTGACAAACAATAATTTTCGTTGCCAGCAAAGGGCTATTAAAATTTTACAGGGTTTCTCTTGTTGAAATATTACCAACAATAAGTCAAAAGGGGAATATTTAGAAAAGAGGGAGAGAGAGAGAGCGGGAGAGAGAGAGGAAGAGAGAGAGAGAGAGAGAGAGAAAGAGAGAGAGAGAGAGAGAGAGAGAGAGAGAGAGAGAGGGGAAGATAGAGAGAGAGAGAGAGAGAGGGAGAGAGAGAGAGGGAGAAACTTTTCTTCTTTTGTAAATAATAAAAAAATTACGACCAAAACAAAAATGTAAACCCTTAAAAAGTCCAAACCCTTTACCTCCCTTCCCCCCAACCGATTTTGCTCAAATACGAAATTGTCCAAGGTAATATAAAAATACATCTGTATACCAAAAGTCGCTAGCTCAAGGCGTTCTTAAGTTATCGTGGATACAGATAGACAGACAGACCGACCGACAGACAGACATCATTTTTGTTGTTCTTATTTTGATTTTTCTCGATGTTTTAGGAAAAAATAAGATGATATAAGCAAAAAAATAAATTTTTTCCATCACAATACTTTGTTGGACTTTGAGAAAGTAAAAACGGCCAAAAGTTTTTCGAAGGATTTCCTTTTTGGCTTTCTGTAGAAAAATTTCCAAGTTTTGATTTCGCTTCGCAGTTAAATCCACAGTCACGTGAAACACTAAACAAAATTTACGCGTTACCGGTTTACGTGGTTTAATATACCATTGCTTTATTTTCTAATTAATGTACACGGTCACACAAATCACACAATTTGGTTTACGTCCTTTGTGGTTTATACCCCATCCCTACTACCCATCCGCTTTTAGTTGATTTGAAAATTATTTACAGTATTTATTATGAATCATAATTTATTGTATATTTTATCATAATTTATCATAATTTATGATATAATTCAATTAGTTTTGTCATGTGTCCATTATTTAGCGAAAAATACTAGTTTTTACGACCCTTTTTTTATGGAGTAACTCTGAACAAAAAACTTATGGTACAAATTTAAAGTTTTAGAACTTTCGTGATCGATCAGTGATAAACTTTTTTATAAAGACCGACTAACCGAAAGACAAATTTTGTTTGCGGACATTAGCGTAAAAAAGGTTATTTTATTTATTTTTTTAGTAACGCAGGGTTTTTCTAAAAGACAATAACTTCAAAAAATGTGGCATATAATAAATAAGCATAAATCTGCCGCCCAATATTATTAAGCTTGTTTACTACTAAACAAACTATTTATCACACCACTGCACACTTTGCAAACAAAAAGAGACATCATTAAACATAAACTCATTAAAGGAATATTCTGGAACCATTGTCTGCGCTTTTAGGACATTTGCAAAACAATGTCTTCCTCTATTCAGTCTTATTAACACTAGTGCGATAGTAGATTATATTTTATTTTATATACCGTATGCAGTGCCAGTACGCCTATTTTTATTTGTTTTATGTATCAATATATACATATATAGCAATAATTGCTGTTTTAAGTTTTTTATTAATAATTAATTTTGTTTACTTAAAAAATCCGATTTAATCGAATGAAAAAACATGAATTTCTGTATATCATGTGCATTAATCGGAATAAATTCAGTTATGACTCATCAACGTTGAAAATAAACACAGAAACATAGGCTTACGGAATAATTTTGCCGAATTGAGAGGGAAATTTTTATAAAGGTCACTAAATCGAAACATTTGACGGCTAATTTGTTACACACAACAATATTGAATATACATATTAACTATAAATATGTAAATATATCGGTGTTTTTCGAAGAAAATAAAAATGTAAATATTTAAAACCTCGCTTCAAGATAGAATCGACGCGGCGCCTATGCGAGCGCCGATGACTGATCATGTGTGCTCTTTATAACCACAATAACGTATGAACGCTTTAAGATAAGCTATTAGCGCTTATACTGTATTACACTGTTAATAATACACAATAATTTAAATCTTGACAATCTTTCCAATAGAAATTTCAAATTTCATTATATAAGTGCTCTACATTTTAAAGGGTCTTGTAGACAAGTGTTATTTATTCCAATTTCTCATTTCATCTTGACCAGAACATATTTGCTTTTCTTATTTTCATAATAATATAATATAAATACTTAAAATTTAGATGTAATAAGTCGAGATAGCAAAAAATACCAGTTACGACCTGCGTGCTTAACACGGCAGTAGGTATAGATATATTTTCTTGATATTAATAGCTGAATTAAGGGTAGATTATTTCCATTAAAGCTAATGAAGCGAATGGAGTGGTCATATAAAGGTAATGTAGTATACGTTTTAACTAATTTATTATTTAAAAGGAAATTAAGAACAGTTTACGATTGTAGTAGTAATTACTACAACGATTAAAACATGAAAAGATAAGAAAATACACACAGAAAAAAAAACTTTTTGCAACAAAATTACACTTTTCACCATATAAAAAAAAGTCAAAAAGTTTTTTTAAGGAAAAAAAATAATAAAGAATCAATTTTTGAGGACAGGCCAACGGACAGACGAAAATCAGTTTTTTTACATGTAAAAAAATGTCGAGAAACGTAAAAAAGCAAAATTGTTTTATTTTTTACAGGTTATACATCAATTTTGCACTAGAAAGTAGAATACGTACCTCCTGCACACCCCTGTATACAGTTTACTCAACTAAATAATAAATCACGACTGGCGTCCTAATAGTCTAAGAACTGGTGACCATTTTTATTTCATTATTTGCTCCCAGAGCTCTGTATTTTATTTATTTTTTAAAGTACATTCAAATTAAGCTATTTGTCAATCGCCAGGTCCTAGATCGGGTTCCTTTGAGTGCCAGAAGCCCCAAAGAGGTGGTGAAATGGGGTATACAAAAAATATATTTTAAACCGAGTAAAATACATTACATTTATTACATTTACCTTAGTCTATTTTCACAGTTTTACGCAATTGTTCAGCAGGCCAAGGGGTAAAAAAAGACTTTAAAAAGTTTATTTGACATATGTCAATACCATAAATTCGAAAGAAATTTCATTTAGGTAATTAAAATATCATTTCATAAAATCTCATTTCTTTAAAAACTTGAGTATTACATATGTCAAAGGCACTTTTTAAAGATTGTTCTTACCTCTTGGCCACAGAATTATTGTGTTCATAACTATGAAAATAGCTTAATCTGAATGTAATAATAGTTATTTATGGTACTAGTGGGTAAAGTAAGATATTGCCCATGAGAAAATTAACCTGGCGTCAGCCAAGCAGGTTAATTTTCGAGAGGGCAATATCGGTTTACCCATGAGTGCCATACAAGGTTTTATCCAATAAATAGCTTAGGAATTCATATTTTTATTAAAAATTTTAATGACATTTACAAGAAAATAATTTGACAAGTGACAGTTGAGTGGGTAAAATAAATAATTATCCACTCAATAAAGTAAAAGCCACGCGGGGGTTATTACTGAGTTTATCTATTTAAAATAAAGCTGGTAATTGTCTTATTATCTGTATGTATTGGATAAATGTAATTTATATGACTAGACAAGTTAGAAATAGATTTATTGGTAGCTTATTGCCACAGCGTTTGGAGCTTCTAGCACCCAAAGGAACCGGATCTGGAGCCTAGCAATTTGCAAATAGCTTAATCTGAATGTACTTAAAGACATATATTAAATACAGCTGGTAGAAAATAGTGAAATAAAAATGGCCACCAGCTCTCCGACTATAAAAGATAAACGATTGATGCCGATTTTATCCGAAAGTAGGCAAGAGAGAATAAAAATTCTGCTTTAAGTGTATATAAAGAGGATGAATATTCTGTATAAAGACCAAAATCAAGTGTTTTTTTCAAATTCAGCCTACTATGGTGCATGCTTGAAACTGAGCAATTAAAAAACGGTTTTAATGAAAATTGTATCTTTTAATGACCTTTTATATTGCCAAAATTATCAAATTAACAAAACTCCGAAATAAAATGCACTATTCATGTCAAATCCGTTTAAACAGCATAATTTACTGGACTTAAAGTAAATTAAATGGAGAATTCTCCCATTAGATTAGACAGGGACAAAAGTTCTACCCAAAAAGGATAGAAGACATACATACACTCCCACTTCCACCCAACCAAACAAATTCTGTATTTGTTCTTTGTTGAACAAATACAATATTTACTTGGCCGGGCGAAAAGTGCATTATTAAAGAAATTACTGGCGCCATCTAAATTTTAGTAGAATTATCTTATTCTACAGATTCACATTAGCTATGTTCGTACGTGCAGCTCACTGCTACACTTTCCGGCCAACCAAATAAATACTGTATTTGTTGTATGAAAAACAAATACAGTATGTATTTGGTTGGCTGGAAAGTGTAGCACAAATGAGATAGAGATAGGGTAGACGTTTTTTGTTTCATAATTCTAGTTGTAGAGAGCTCCATTGGAGTGGTATTTTGCGAAATTGCAAAATAATACTACATGATAAATTAAACAGTCGGTCAACTTTTCAAATTGCAAAAATAAATAGGTTTTTAGATACAAAAGCTTATAGTTTTAAATAGCTTTTAAACTAAATGATTAGCTTTTTATTTAAATTTTTATTCGACTTTTCTTGTCTAGTTGACAGAAATAGTTATTTATATATCAAGCCACGAACTAATAACTCTTCTTTCTAGAATACGCATACCGTTAAAATAAAGTGTCGCCAACATCTTGGTTTGTTTGTAAACAAATAGTAGGTATATTCAGGCCTGAACAATAACAGTCACCAGTAACTGGTATTGTAGTCTCAGTTAGAACAAATATGTGCGAGTAAGACAGACAAATGTTTATGTTGCCGACATTTTTGTCAGTTTTAACGAATGAAATGCCTATTCTAGAGAGAAGAGTTATTAGTTCGTTGATACCAAGGGACTTGTTTTAGTCCTGCTGCATGAGTGTTTCCTGAGCAAGCGTAGCGAGCGAGGGAAACAGAAATGCAAGGGACTAAAACGGCCACGTTTAGTCCTGAGGTATTTACACTATTTTTTGCATGACCAAATATAATTTAGGTATGTAGATAAAATTAATATCCATGCGTATCTAATCATGTGTTTTATTTTCGTAATTTAATCAAGATGTCCAAGAATTGCGAAAAGTCACTTTCACGGCTACCGCGATTTCGATTGTTTTTGAATATGGTTGACACAAACGTCATTTCGAAAAAATAGACGAGGATGATAAATTTTAAGTAATTTAAACTATGTTATTTTTAAAGGTTTTCTTTGTTAAAATCAAATAAATTCGTTTGAATTGCTAATTTATTACAAAACGTCACCAAACCTAATTTTTGTACCGGTAAAGCATATAGTATGTATAATATTTTAATATTATCAAGGTTTCCGTGATTTTTTCTCTTGGTAGAAAAACAGCTAGTCCCGAAAATGAAAGCGTAAAATTAAGTTTTAGTTTTGGTGGTGCAAAAAATATATTAAATTAAGCTAATAGTGAACTAGAACGAAAGAAAAATCAAACGAGTGCACTAAAAGACAGTCCCAAACAAACAATATATTGTTATATATATAAACAAACAATATCGACACTCCCAAGCAACAAGGATGTAACTCAAGTTAGACCCATTTTGAGTTATACTCATAGGTAAACGCCTTGAAAAAAGACACACATGGTGGTACTACTCAGGTTTCTCCACAGTCCACTTTAAGCAAAAGTTTACTTAAAATCACTAAAGTAAGAAATTCTAAACTTCAATATTATCAGAAACAAACAGTAAATAAACAATAAATACTTAAACAGTTAAATAGAGAATTTTATAAGCTTTCAAATGATGTATCACATGACTTCCTTTTCCACTTCAATCATTTACCCACCCTTAAATAACAAAAACAGATATTTTAGAAATTTAGCTGTCGTGAAAAATGACAATATATGAGTTACGGCTTTGTTGCTTGGGGGTATCGATATATTGATATATATATATACATATATGTTTGTGGTATATTATACCATTTTATCTACCATCTATTCTTATAGCCCAAAGCTTAAAAAAACCGAAAAAATAAAAAAATAATATACATTTACTTAACAAGAAAAAAACTGTCAAAATGAAAAAACAAAAGGATTCGGGTTTCATAATATTTTCAAAAACCACTAGTTGTATGTGAAGATTAATAAAGCCAGTGCTTAATACTATTCTTTTTTTTACAGATACAGAATTTATTTACAAAGATCAAAATGGAGGTATCACGTTGTATAATGCAGAAAACCTGACGACGTGTATTATCATGACAAATTCCACATTTGTAAGTACCAAAATAATTTTTGATTGTCCATTTATTTTAAGTAAAAATACAGTAAAATCTATGAGAGGCCTGAACCAAATTTCAATCAAATCGGTCCATGATTAAGAGAAATTTCAAGGTGATTCTAACCCAGGAAACCAGATGACGTCCCCAACGTACCATCGACGTCAGTTTTAGGTCATATTCGTGACGTCATACATACGTAGCATGTCAGACTTCGAAAAGACGTCAGCCTTTGGTCAAATCTTAACGGCTTCAAAATTGTACGTCGCTGGGACGTCAATCTAATGCTAAGTCTATAATAGGTGTGGACACGTACTGTTTTCTACCACTAAAAAAGTTTTAAATCTTATATATTGATTAAAGAGTGATAACTTTCTAAAGTTTTTTTGTGGAATTACGTAAACTAAACAGTACTGTTAAGTCGCTATAACGACTATAGTTAGCCTGCTAATTTGATATACATCATCGGGTTAGTATGGATTTGCCAAAGAACTTTTACCTCAAGAAGGAACATGATGAAATCTATTGTATGCTTTGTTTGAAGCGTCAACCAACTACGGTGAGGGGCTGGTGGGGAGTGACTATTGTTTACACTTAGTACGCGTAAAGAAAGAGAAAGAATGTGTAAACTCACAGTCTAATGTCTTAAAATGACTGACAGGGGTACAGTGTTGCCTATTGGAAACATATACTTTGGATATTTTATTGTAAATTTTAAGAAACATTAGTTCTGTATGAGTTTTATATGAACTAGTAGTTTAATTTTAATAGATTTAAATATACTATATTATTAAAGATAATTATAGTATACACAATAAAGTTTTTTACATTTTTAATTTAAGCATAATGATTTGAATTCATGATAAGGTGGAAACTACGCAACATCGCTACTAGGTAGCCTGAAAGTCGACTAGCGACATCTACATTTTACACCACAAAGCTGATCGCGTTTCTGTTAGTAAATAAACAAACAAAAAGATGACACATTCATAAACATTGGTCTGAAATTACTTCTTTAGGTAAAAGTTCTTTGGGCTTTTCTATGCCTGTTAAAACTGCCTTTCATTGGACAAGACCAGATATGTGGAGGCAGTAAAGTCAAGAAATTTTCTATGAAATCCTGTCATAGGATCTCATATTATAATATTGCCCTCTCTAAAATTAATCCAGTCTGCCTCCAGCCTTCTGGGTTAAATTTCTCATAGGCAAAATCCTAGTTTCCTATTTCATACTATAAATAACCATTAATTGGAGAGATATATAAATTCTTGGACATTCTTCTAACGTCAATTTTCTGACGTTATTATAACGTCGTAATGTTGCGTCCAAGGGCTGTGACTTATACACGTCAATGGAATAACAGTAAGTCGTCATAATATGCATCCAAGCCCAATAATTGACGTCAAAAAGACGTATTTTGGTTGCCTGGGAAGACGTGACGTCTTAATCTCACATATTTACCAAATCCTTGATATCTCCTTTATGTTCGAATCGATTTTATTCAAATTCGGAGCATAAGCTTGTAAAGTTATTATCGTTTGACTTTAATATGAGAACATAGGATATTGTCAAATGGCTCATTATAAAAATCATGAATAAAACATTTTGCACGTAATAAAAGTGTCTTTATATCACTTCACTGTGCTTACTAAATAATTTGATTTTACACAGGGTGTTTTATTTAAAAGTCGCAGGACCGATTACTCAAAAACTAAAGAGATCAATAAAATTACTAATTTTTGAATTATTTGCTATTTTAGATGTAAATATTTAAACTAAAAGCCAAATTTCAAATATTTCGGAAACCAATGGAGAAATCGGTTCTAATCGAATGACCAAAAAGACCTAAAACTTAAGCATTGTATCAGCAAAAATAGTTTTTAAAATTTCAGCCATCGAAAAAATATTTTAAAGCGTCGCGACGCCTATACCATGAGACATCACGGATTTTAGTTTACGATATAATATACTCAAACATTATATCTATCCTATGCTTTTTATAGATCTTAAATATCTCTTTTAGTTTCTGATTAATCGGCTCTGGAAGTTTTAACTGAAACACTCCGTATATTTTTTTCAGAGGCAGCATAAAGTTGTAGATTTTAAAATATCGTATGATCTAAGATACGTACTTTTAATTAGTGAAGTAACAAATGTCTACAAATATACAACATTAGCAAAATACCATGTTTATGAAATACAAACTCGGTAAGTCCTTTAAATGTTATTTATTTTTTAAATATTCCATCAATCTAATCATCGTACAAAGTGATATTGGTAGACTGGCAGTTTCGGGCTACTGGCCCTCTTCAGTAACAAGAGTCAACCCTGTTCGCTGATTAAGAAAAACATTCTTCGACTTTATTCACGAAATAAATAATGTCATGAGATTGATGTACTCTTGCGCGCCATCTATTGCTAGATCTAGACAACTACTTATTTATAAATCAGTAGTTGTCTATATCTAGCAATAGATGGCGCACAAGAGTACATCAATCTCACGACATTATTTGTTTCGTGAACAAAGTCGAAGAATGTTTTTCTTAATCAGCGTTGAGGGTTGACTCTTAGTACTAAAGAGGGCCAGAGTCAGTCTACCAATATTACTCTGTACGATGATTAGAAAATAGATTGATGGAACATTTAAATAATATTTTTATAATTTTATTTAAAATTAAACATTTCTGTTCTTTATTTATTTTTTGTTATTATTATTTTGTAAGTACATAATTTCATAATATGTAAGGTATCGCTTCAAAAATTGAAGATCGTATTTTTTTAAATCTAGAGAACTAAATTCATAGCAAATGAAAAATTAAAAGACTAACCTTTTTAAAAAATATGTCATGTAGGCTTTTATTTAATCTTGAATTAATAATGTCAATGAGAATTGCGTCCGTAAAATAAAGTCTGGAAATACAATCTTTCCCAGACTTTATTTTTTACGCAAAGTTGCAATTTTATTTTAGGTGCTCTAGAAATTTTAATTAGATACATTAATCTTTAAAAAGCTTTGAAAGCTTATAGAAATATAATAAGAAACTTAAACGAGTACGAAGCCAATAAAAAATCAACAACAAAAATCAAGAAAATTAAATAAAATTTAAAAATATATACCTACATACAAAAAAATAATTAGTAAAAAAATAAAATACATATACAGCCTGTTCCAGAACTCGCGTACAGAAATTTGGGGGTAGATTAAAAACCCTCTGGAAAATATGAAAAAAAATTCAAAAAAATACATCTTCAATACTAATTAAAAAGGAAGGTTTTTTGACATTAATAAATATTTATGTCACATTAATCACCATGTCAACGTACAGAATATGTACCTGCAATAATTAAATTTGCTTCCATAGCTACAAATTCAACTTTTAAAGGTAATTTAACATAGCAACAGTATTGGTCCACTTAAAGCGTTCTTATTTTTGAATTGAACGAAGGTGGATTTTATTTAAATTTTTTTCATATTTTCCAGAGGGTTTTTAATGTACCCTCAAATATGTGTACGCGAGTTCTAGAACAGGCTCTATAAAATATTTTTTTTAAAATATACTATACCTGTAGGTATGTAAAAAATGAAAAGACAAAAGTATTTCGGTTTCATATTATCTTTAAAAGGCACTAGTGTAATGTGAAAATTAAAAAACCGAAATGTGTGGTTAATTCTAAGTTAAACGTAGATAAAAACGTTTAAAGCACATATGTAAGTACTTATGTATGTTAAAGCCTTTAAAAATAAGGTGTCTTCGCTGATTAAACAGCCAGTTTAAACCAGGAGTGTCTTCACATCGCCTATTAAAAAACTAGAATAAAAAAGCACTTTCCATAATAACCGCTTTTCACTTTTTTAGTTTTCACGTGCTTATGCAGCAGATTTTTTTCTAATTTATGGATAGCTTTCAGGACTTTGTGATTATTTATAGTACAAACTAGGTGGTCTTAAAAGGATTAAACTAAATTGATAAAATATGGGCTTTAAGAAACAATTAATTTTAACCAGGGTTTAATAGCTTAAATGGGGAGAAATTTTTAGTAAAAATTACCGGTATACCATTGAAATTGAGTAATTTTAAGAATTTTAACTGGTATCTCACACTTAAAATTTAATCCACTGTAAGTCGAGATATTTTTTTAAATGGAAAAATAATTTTAAAGCTTATAAAATTTTCTATTTGACTATATGTTTTTTATTTTTTTTAACCTTTTTTTTTAAGCATTTGATTCTTCAATTTTTTTTTTGCTAAAGAATGTAATTTTTTATGATTTTTTTTGATTTTTTTTTGTAAATTTTTATTTTTATAAATTAAAATAAGTTTAAGTATAATTCGCGTTTTTGCAACATAAAATAATTAATTTATCAATAACTGTTTGATTTTTTTTAAGAAATTTTGACGAAAATGCCCATTTTCAACATCAAATGAAGAATTTTATAAGCTTTAAAAGGATGACCCTTTCTATTTAAAAAAATCTTTTCCATGCCACCCTGCCCACATTATAAGAGCTGAAAAAATTAAATATGCGCAAAAAGATGTTTTAAATTGTCCTATTTATGAGTTCCAAATTTTAAGTCGATATCTTGACGCGTTCAATAGTTAAGAGGGGTGGAGGTGTGTCTTTTGGACCGCACGGTAGTTGTCTTTTCATCTCAGAAAGCTGCTAGTATAATTGTTTATATGAAATTTAGAATTTCACGTATTTCTTTGTCACGGACCTCACACACAGAAAAATATTGTCTTAAATTAAGAATATGGTGATTTGTATATAACGAAGAGAATATATTCTTCTTTTATGCATACCATATTCTTATCCTTTCATATTGGAGAATATATTCTTCTTCACACATTCCATATTCGTATCCTTTCCTATATAAGGTACAATTTTGCTTTAAAGGAGAATATATTCTCTTCCTTATATCCAAATTCAAACAATATGTTTTTCTGTACCCCTTTTCATTTTATAGGGGATTATTATTGACCCAATATACCCACTAAAGGTTATTATACGTCTATATATCCCACGGAAATGAAACAACGCCTGCTGCAACCGCTATGAGTACAAGATAAAGGATGCCTTTGCATACATTTTTTTAGGACCAATTTGACCAATTTTTTTTATTGGGTTTAAGTTATAAATTTAATCCCAATGTTCTAACAATGGAACTTGTTGTCATTTTGAGTTATGCGATACATTATCACGAAGAACAATGGCTAGGGAGAAAATGATACATAAATTACGAAACATACATTTTTTTTGTCTACGACCCTACAGAATTTTCGTCTTGAATATTATAGTTAGAGAGCTGGTGACCATTTTTATTACATTATTTTCTCCCGGGCTAAATTTTGTATATGTTTGAAAGTGCATTCAAATTAAGCTATTTTCAATTATCTAGGCTCCGAATCTGGTTCCCTTGGGTGCTAGAAGCTCCAAAAGCTCTGGCAATGATCTACCGAAAAATCTATTTTTAACTTGCCGAATCATATACATTTCAGTTAATATATTCAGATTAAGCTATTTTCATAGTCATACACAATAATTCTGGGGCCAAGGGGTAAGAACAGTCTTTAAAAAGTGCGTTTGACATTTGTGATACTTAATTTTTTAAAGAATTGTGAATTTATGAAATGACATCTTGATTAAATGAAAATTCTTTACAGTTTTTAGTTTTGTAATATGTCAAATAAACTTTTTAAAGCCTTTTTTACCCCTTGGCCTACTGAATAATTGTGTAAAACTGTGAAAATAGACTAATCTAAATGTAATTTAAATGGTCCAAAATTATCAAAATTTGCGTTACGTAATACTTGAACGTTCCCTTAGACTGTTATGACAAACCTAAAACGGTTTGTTTTAAAATCTTTTTTTCTACGACTACATTAGAATAATATAAGTCTTAAATTATTTTTATTGACGGAATTGTCAGATTCTGGCATACTGTTCGATAATATTATATTCTCGTTCTTGTGACGGAATAGGCGTAAGACGCAACTTTTTTATCAAGTTCACATTTACTCTTTTATTTGATTGTTAAATAAAACTTACAGACTTACAAACTTATCTTTGTATTACTTGCTTTAAGTATTTATTCTTTTGAAAGTTTTCTTAGTTTGGTAAGCCTAGTTCGTTTTTTATGCGGAGCGTGTTGTATTATCAAGAAAAACTTGGAATATAAATTTTCAGCGAAGAATTTTTATTCAATAGGATGACATAGTTCACACTAAATTAGGCAATCTTGTGCAGGTCGAAAGCTTTCTTGCCAAATTCACTTACAGTCCACAAAAAAACGGGGTCCTTTTACTAGCCTTTTTTTATTTTATGTCTTTATTCTATCAATTTCCTTGTCATAGTTTTTGCATAATATGTTCAATGTATTGTGCATATTATGTTCAATTTATTGTAAAAAAAAAAAAAATAAAGAAACCAAGTTAGGGTGGATGCCTCTAAAACGGGGCAGGGTGATTTAAGCAAAGTAAATTTGTAAAAGAAAAAATATATAATCTTGTGATTTGCCCTGTTTCCTCTTCTGTATGTTTTTGTAGGTTTTACTTATGTTTGATATTGTTCGAAAATTTTATTCCATTTCAGGATTCGAAAGCCTTTATCCTACAAAGAACTGGACGAAAACGCACCGTATTTACAGTATGCGACTTGGTCCCCAGATGGCACTGGGATCGCTTTTGTCCACGATAATGACATATACTACAAACCGAAAGTGGAAAAAGATCTTGTATGTCGAATTACCAGCACAGGCCAACTGGGATTAATATACAACGGTATACCTGATTGGCTCTACGAGAACGAAATTTTAAAGGTTTCAAATACACTTTGGTTCTCGCCGGATGGACTGTATTTGTTATACGTCACTTTTAATGATACCTTGGTTGGGGAGTACAAGTACCCTTGGTATGATAGTATGAATGCTAAGACCATGTATCCTAAAATCAAGGCTTTTCGATATCCAAAGGTAAGTCATAGTTTTGTTTAGAAATTATCAGTACTCGGCGAATTTCCAGTACTCGCATAGGCGCCGCGTCGACTCTAGCGTTGACGCGAGGTTTTAAAAATTTACATTTTTATTTCTTTTATCTTGATTTTTTTAGTGATTCCATTTAAACGAGTACGGTGGGAAAAAAGGTTATCGATAAATAAAAATTAAAAACTTTCGTATTCTTAAAAGATAAAAATCGAATGTCGGTTTTTTCTTTGAAAAACACCGATATATATATACATATGTATAGTTAATATGTATAGTCAATATTGTTGTGTGTAACAAATTAGTTGTCGAATGTTTCGATTTAGTGACCTTTATAAAAATTTCCCTCATAATACGGCATTATTCCGTAAGCCTATGTTTCTGTGTTTATTTTCAACGTTGATGAGTCATTACTTAGTTTACGCCGACTACTGGAAATTATAAACAAACTTTTAATAGTATACAGGGTCAATCGGGAATATGCAATATTATAAAAGTCGATTCTAAGTAAAAAAAAAGTTTTGATCAGTCGAGAACATATCCAAACTCAGCCAAAATAGTCCAAAATTACTTTTTCATAAGACGCAGTTTTTGAGATTTTCACTTAGTACCTAAACTATTATTTTTTGGAAGTTTTACCCTTATAAACTTTTGATTAAAAAGTCAAGAAGTATAACATATCCACAATTCAGCCAAATCTGACCTAAACCACATTTACATTGGAAGGGAGCGAGATTCTTCGGGTTCAGCGAGCTATTTCATTCATAAATTCGTTTTCAGCGTCCAAAAATAAGTAAGAAACATATGGTCTGGTTAATAGTAATTAAACTAACTTTTTTGTGGGCCGGTGTAATTATTAGTTAAAAATAAAATTCAGCATTAGATTTAATAAATAATTATTTTTTCCCTTAATACGCGCCTTCGCCAAAATTGCAAATAATTTATTTTTTTCGTAATACAAAATTCATTTTTCTTTTATTATATGAAACTTGTATTTTTTTCTGTGTGAGTTAGTTTCTGAAGATAATCTTCAAATCCATTAGTTTTTATGGAAATTAAATGCAGTGCTGATAGCAATTCTGCCGTCGGTACTTAAAGGACGGCAGCTGGTAAAAGTATAAGTAAACAAAACAACGAAAATTCAGTTAACTTTTTTATTATTTACATCTGTTAAGCTTCGGTTTCCTAAAAAAGTCGCAGTCTCTGACGACTGCGACCGGGTAGCCACGACCGAGTTGTTGAGACATTTCCAATGCATTTTAAATGTACCTGTTTTCCAAGCTGCTGCCGAGTCGTTACTACTAACTACCGCTCGCCGTTCGTTTGGTCGCCGGTCGCTTGACCGCTCCGGGAGCAGATGCACGACTATTTCGTCACGAATTTGACGGTGAAACAGGTGGTTTTGCGCTGTGACAAGTGTCTTTCACTGATTCACTCAATTAGAATTGCTTGAAATCCCTCCACCTCTCTCAGCCGAAACATCTCATACACTTTTAGCATTTTTTCATGATGTAATGTTAATAATAGGAGGAGATTCTCCTCTTCCGCTTGATAATTCAGAAAAATTAAAAGAACCGACTTTTTAGAGATATTTATAATGATTGAAAGGCAATAAAATGGTCAGCTAACAGAATAGCGACTGGCGACTTTCGAGACCGAGGAAAACCGGTAGGGTGATGACGACCTGGTCGCGACTACCCTGTCGCAGTCGTCAGCGACTGCGACTTCTGGAGGAAGCCGAAGCTTTACTAACATCAACCGAAACATTTTTTTTTTATTTTCGAAATTTAGAATGTCATGAAACTTCAAGAAAATGTGAAAAAGTGGGTGTTAAATAAATCACTATCTGTCCTTTTATCTTATAACTTTTGAACGGAACGTCTAATTTTTAAAATTCTTTTACCAAATGATTCAGGACCTTTGTAGTTTGCGTTTTATTAAATATGGTTAACATTGAAGGTAGGCAAAGACTTCAAAGGGGCCCAAAACCAATATTTTTGCAATAACTAGTTTATTGTTTATAAAAGGACAAAAATTCATTCACAGTATAAAAGCATTTAAAATTTCTTACAAAAACATTAAAAACTTGGCGTTCTTTAGCTACTGAAGGTAGAGTTAATGTTCGAGTTTTTTTACCAGTTAGTATTTTATTCGACTGAAAAATTGCAATCCGAATGAATACGTTGGAAGTCGATCTAGGCAAATTGCTTTAAATAAAAAACATAATAGGATTTTGGATTGTCAGACACAATAGAAAATAAACTTTTCGAAATTTAGGGGTAATTTCGGGGCCTTGTTGGCACGGGTTAGAGACTTTTGATCAGGCTAAGATTTTGCAGGCTTATTTTGATCCTCAAAAATAAAAATATAGATATCAAGGTTTTTAAATTTTATAAAATTACAAACAAAAGGGCTGGTTTTATACGAATTTTATCAATATTTGCGTGATTTTAGGATTTTCAGGGCCCTAAAAGTACCCCTTAGGGTTGTCTCTATAAATTTTTACTCTAAGGGCATTCTAACCACGACACATGACGAAAAGATTAAGTAATTTTTTGGACCACCCTAATAATATATCCCTATAGTTGTCCCTATAGGTAGGCGTTCCACAGGGGTCTATACTAGGTCCCCTTCTCTTCTTGATTTATATCAATGACCTAGTTTCCTCTGTGGAGGATGCTGAATTCATATTCTTTTCTGAAGATACTTCTATTTTTAATTCACATGTTGATCTTCAGTCAGTAATTTCCAAAAATAAAATTGCACAGTCGAATGCTGAGCGCTGGTTTGTAGAAAACCAACTATGTTTAAATGCTGAAAAAACGCAAAACATGGTTTTTGGTCTAAAAATACTCAGGGTGTAAACAAGGTTGACTCAATAAAATTTCTCGGGGTCACTTTGGATACAAAGCTATGTTGGGACAACCACATGGACTCCTTGGCAACCTCATTACGCAGGACAATTTTTAGTTTGCGTACTCTGGGTAATCGTGTTTCTCAGTCCACATTGATAACCATATACCACTCCCTCTTTCACTCCAGTATGCTCGCCTGGGGGCAAGGGGCGATGTGCCACAGAATTTTTGGCCTACAAAGACGTGCACTGAGAATCATAGATGGCTTAGACTACCGAGCTCACTGCAAAATTTCTTTCATCAGAAATAAGATCTAACTTTTCCTTGTGCGTATATCCTGGAATGTCTAATTTATATAAAACAAAATGAAAAAAACTATTGCAAATACACAGATAATCACAAATATCCAACAAGAAATGGTCAGAACTTAACTTCCACTTTTTTAAGACTGTCAAAATCTCAAAAAAGTTATGTATATACTGGTTTAAAACTTTTTAATGTTTTACCGTGCAGTATAGGAGTTCTTCCTGAAACAGGTTTTAAAAATACTATAAAGAAGTTTTTCCTACAACAGGCTTTGTACTCGATAGATGAATTTCTGTATTTTAGCTTTAATGAGTATTGTCTAATGTAAGTTTTAAAATAATTGTTTAAATATTAATTTATTATAAATGTAATTTTATTGACTTGTGTAAGTATTATATGTACATGTATGTACATTAGCACCAAATAAACCTATTCTATTCTATTCTATAGTTTGTGTTTTGTTTTCAGGTCGAGTCGGCGAACCCAGAAGTTTCCGTTTTCATCGTCAACTTGACAATGCCCAAGTATTTGTTTCCATTCGAGCTAAAACCCACCAACAGCGTGGACCCAGGAAGTTATGTGACAAGTGCCAGCTTCCACGGTGACAATAATGTGGCAGTTATATGGCTGAACCGGCCGCAGAACGTTTTCGTCATCGCTACTTGTAGATCTCAGAATAATTACAACTGCACAGATGTAAGTTTTTTTTTAAATCTACAATTTATAACAAAATAAGTTAGTTAAAAATAAGTTTTTTATCCAATACATACAGGTAATAAGACAATTACCAGCTTTATTTTAAATAGATAAACTCAATAATAACCCCCGCGTGGCTTTTACTTTATTGACTGGATAATTATTTATTTTACCCACTCAACTGTCACTTGTCAAATTATTTTCTTGTAAATGTCATTAAAATTTTTAATAAAAATATGTCTCCTAAGCTATTTATTGGGTAAAACCATGTATGACACTCATGGGTAAACCGATATTGCCCTCTCGAAAATTAACCTGCTTGGCTGACGCCTCGCAGGTTAATTTTCTCATGGGCAATATCTTACTTTACCCGCTAGTATCATAAATAACTATTTCCACTAATAGCTTTAGAAAATACCATTATTTATCATGTTTTCAGACTGTGAAATCAATTTTCTTCACCTATAGCAATAATAATTTTTTCTCTTCTTGTAGGAGTAAATTTTATAAACAATTGATATCTACCACTTGATTTTCCTTGAACTGTAAAGACATGTCATTGCTTATTTTTTTATTGGACAAAATGCAACAATATTTTGCCATTGGATAAAAAATGAGCATGGCAAATATTATAAATGAATAAAATACGAAAATGGCGATGATTTTCCAAAAATGATTTTCGATGAAAATTGAGTTTTCCGGCCGGAAAAAGAAATTTTCGTTCAAATAAAAATCCATTCGTTCACGAACTGGCTAAAAATTTCAGATTGATCGGTAAATTTGTTTTCAAAAAATCGTGGTCAATGCAAAAAAGGGCGTTTCGGGGCAAGGGCCATGGTTTCCACGAATTTCCGAATTTTCCAATATAAAATTTTTCACAAACACATAAAAACCTATACTATTTGATATTTATTAGGTCGTTCGAATAAAGTTGTGATTACATACCTAAAAAAAATCAATAAAAAACCTTCTTGAGCCAAAAAGTATATAACCCTTTAAGTATGGAGTTAGCGATTTAATAAAAATCAATAAAATGATTAAGAAATTTTTTAGTCGAAGAAAAAGTATAAACTGAAACATGTTTGGAATACATATTATACACTCGTCGAAACGACACACTTGCTACAGGCAAAATTTCTACTCGTATGAAATATGCGTTATTTTAAACTTTTTACTGATTATACTAATTTTGATGAAATATTTTTTTGTTATTACTAAAATTTTGAAATCCTATGTAATTTTTTATTTCAGAGTTGTATTGTTCAATTTTGAACCACTCTTTTAGAATATTTTCCGTATAAAACTTTTAAAATGTTAAAATTGCAAATTTTATGCATCTAAATTTAAAGAGGGTAAAAAATTTACGTGTATATCTCTGGATTTATTGAAATAAAATATTCAAACTGCTGTACACAAAACTTTTATAATAAAGCATCAGAAATATGCAAATTAAAAAAAAAATAAAACATTTTCGTTACTTTTAAGAGCAATTCTCTGTTTTTGCTTACGTTAATAAATATAGCCTTGTGTTTACCTAAAATTTTAGCAAAAAGATAATAACTAAAAACTTCTCCAATTATCCATCTTTTATGTTTTTCTGTTCCTGGTTTTCTATTTGAAAAAAATATTATAGGAAAGAAGTGTTACTTTTTTAAATCTTGATGGATGACTGTTAAGAAATATGTTTTCATCGTTGTTTTCATTTAAAGTTTTACCAAGAAATTGCTTAAAAACCTAGTGTTGTGAACTTAAACTAATAGAGGGCAATGCACCTATTTTTTCCTGCATTGTGTTACCCTAAAATGATTTTATTTGAAGAGTCCCACCATGCCAATATGCGGTATTGGCAATACCAAACGAGACATAAACAGAGTTTTTTAAGGTTTTTACTAATTTAATTTTTTACGAAACCTGTATTTCAAATATACAACAATATTCTTAAAGAATTAAGCACAAGTAAAGTACGTATTACTGGTACAGTCCTCTATGGTGTCATAACAAGACAAGCCCAGAAAAGTTTTGTTGCTCTGAAAAGTTGTGATTATTTGTCTAAAACATAGTGATTTTGGACTCGTGCCGACATGTCACATCAAAATTTTAGAAATGTGACTGGGAACAAAGTGCGGACCATAAATATGATCAAAAGTAAGTTTTAATACCTACCTATTTTTTTAAAAATTCATCGTTCTGTAGCATGTATTTGAGCTTAATAATGAGACTCTTCATTAACCCTAGGGTTAGCTTACCCTACATGGTAAGGGAGGGAGGAAGCTTACCCTCCAGGGTGTCACAATTGTGACATTACTTCTTTATTTTTTCTTTAAGGCAATATTAATCAAAAATACTTTTATAGACTTTCTATGTATGCAAACAAATATGCAAATTTAATTCAGTATAATACAGCTCTCCTGAAACTCTAAGGAAACAAGAACTCGAGCAGAAACTAAATTAAAAAAAACCTCTGTTTTTTGGACTCGGATAATACCTAATTAAAACTACAAATTTTAACAAAGATATACAGGGTGATCCATAACTGGCATGCCAAAATTTAAGAGGTGATTCTAGATCCAAAAATATAAAAAAAGTTCCTATAAAGGTTGGTCCGGAAATGAGCCCTAAGGGATCTAGGGCCCTTTAAAATTGTAATAAAAATAAGGTTTTTAATTAATAACTCGGGTACCGTTTAAGCTAGAGTGGCGAGCTTTTGCATGTATACTAGTATTATTAAGGGCAATAAGTTTATGTTAATTTATTTTTTTAATTTATCCAGAGGCGTGCCCAGACGGACAAAATATATGAGGCTTAAAACATTTTTGCCCCAAACTTTTCTATGTGTATGTTTTTTGGATTTTTTGTAAAAAATATAGATTTCTAGAGTAAAAATACATATAAAATATCATATAGTGTAACACTGTAGGAGCAACCGTTATCAAAAAAAAATGCAATTAAGAGGAAGTAACATTTTGTGCCACCAAAAACGTTACTTTTTAAAAGGCTATTACTCCTTTAATATTAAATTTAGGTGTTTTGGTGTATAATACTTTTTTGCTCAGTTTTAAATGAAGAATCACCCTGCAGCATTAAAATTTTATTGGTGCTTTTTTTTGTTCTCCATTCAATACGTCATCTTCGAAGGGACGTAGCTCCCTTAGGGCTCATTTCCGGACCAACCTTTATAGAAACTTTTTTTCATATTTTTGGATGTAGAATCACCTCTTAAATTTCGGTACGCGAGTTCTGGAACAGGCTGTATGTAATAGTGCAACGATGATTATTCTAAGTGGATCATAGTGCCTTCCCATGTTTCGGGGAAGCTCCTTAAACACGATTTACCCACTACATTAGCTTTTAAGGGTTTCGAATTCGATTACACGGAAAAAAATATTACTAAAAGCAATAATAATAATTTTTTCAGTGCTGTAAATTAAATGTTTATAATGTAGGTTAGAATAATTTGACAACTGAAGTCAATTTGACTTTAAAATGAATAATATTTTACATAAACAACGTATATTATTTAAGGAAATAATTGGCTACAGATAGGTGGGAGAGCTGCCTCAATCCACTTTTAAATATGATCACTCATTTGCAATTTTGGCGAAGGCGCCACTTAAGGAAATAAAGAAACCAAAAAACAACACTGCCCAGTAAAAAAGCTGTCCCATTTTTCCAATTCCGCGCGTAAAATGGTTTTTATCCAATACATACAGATAATGAGACAATTACCAGCTTTATTTTAAATAGATAAACTCAATAATAACCCCCGCGTGATTTTCTCATGGGCAATATCGGTTTACCCATGAGTGCCATACAAGGTTTTATCCAATAAATAGCTTAGGAATTCATATTTTTATTAAAAATTTTAATGACATTTACAAGAAAATAATTTGACAAGTGACATTTGAGTGGGTAAAATAAATAATTATCCACTCAATAAAGTAAAAGCCACGCGGGGGTTATTATTGAGTTTATCTATTTAAAATAAAGCTGGCAATTGTCTTATTATCTGTATGTATTGGATAAAAATAATTACCCCTCACCCCCATGGGTGGATTTAGAAAATAGAAATAGAAAAGTACTGGGTATGTTTTTTAAATATAATTAAGATATACATGGATATCTATGTAAAGTTTTACGATAATTTAGAAGAATCGTAAAAATGTCTGAGTGCTATTCCATGTTTTTTGTTCGAAAAAGGACCCTTTATCACGATTTGTCCTGGCAAACGACACTAAATTTAAAATTCCGACAGTCGTCACAGAAAAGCCGAAAATTTATAAAATTTGTTGTTACAAGGTTCTCGATATTTCATTGTATCAAAATAAAGTAAAAAATCTGTTTGTATATACACATAAAAAAAGGTACGTAGGCTTTAAAATTTAAATCTAGAAAATAAAAATACAATATTTTTTTTTAAGTAATGGTTGTTAACCGCTGGGGTGTTTTTTCGAAGGACCTTTGTGACGTGAGGCAAAAGGGACTTACTTGTATTGTTCCAGGTGTCTTCTTGTACTTGGGCCCAAGATGATGTTTCCTCGGAGAAATGGCGGAAGCCCTATTTGCAACTCGTTCTACCCGAAATGTTATTTATTGGATGTATTTTCCATAGCGTGATTCATTAAGAATTACTTTTGTTATTTTTGTTCTTTGGAAGCGATAGTGGCGTGAGTATCGCGCCCCTGACGAATTTAACGTATTGCCCGGACCGTGCTGTTTTACCAACTCTTAAAATTACACTAAAATATCGCCTGAAGCCAGGTAGTACGTCATGTAGTACGTCATGCGCATGAAACCTTATATTTGTCCGCATAAGGGACTTATCAAAACCTACTATGTACAGGATGAAAACTTTTAAATATTTTTAAATAAATATGCATTTTTAAATTAAAAATATTTTTTTTGTGTGGGAAAAGATTTATTCAGTTGGAATATAAATTAGACCCACTATTTATCAGGCATGCTTAATTAAAAAGGGCGTTACTACAATTAATTCTAAACCACGACTAATTTTATTTAATACAGGCTATTCTTTTTGCGAATTAAATGTTTTTAAATATTAAAATCAGATTTTTATAAAAAAAATACTATACTATACCATACCAATACCAGTCATATGAAGAAATACGGAAAATAATAGATTTCTATAGTACACGGAGTCCGCATGCCAGTAGTGTCATCTCGTATAATTTTTGTAAACTTTTAAATATGGCTGCCGTCGTATATTTAATGAAGTAAGGAGAAAGTTTCAATGGAGCTCTCTACAACTAGAATTATGAAACAAAAGACATCTACCCTATCTCTATCTCATTTGTGCTACACTTTCCAGCCAACCAAATAAATACTGTATTTGTTTTTCATACAACAAACATAGTATTTATTTGGTTGGCCGGAAAGTGTAGCACTGAGCGGCACGAACGAACATTGCTAATGTGAATCTGCAGAATAAGATAATTCTACTAAAATTAAGATGGCGCCAGTAATTTCTTTAATAAAAATAATATAGTTACACTTTTCGCCCGGCCAAGTAAATATTGTATTTGTTCAACAAAGAACAAATACAGAATTTGTTTGGTTGGGTGGAAGTGGGAGTGTATGTATGTCTTCTATCCTTTTTGGGTAGAACTTTGGTCTTTGTCTGTCTAATCTAACGGGAGAAATCGCTATTATATATATATATTGAATAAGTAGTGATAATCTCTAGATAAATGTGGGAAGTAATTATTACATTGAATCTAGGCCATATAAGCCAATTAACGACTAGGATCTGATCTAAATGTGGAGTGTTAATTCGATATAATTAATACTTTACATGAACACACTATACCATTAATGGGATATCCCATTAATGGTATATGCATCAGAGAATATTAAATAAATACCTACAAATTCTGTAGCCCAGGGCAGTAATTTTAGATTTTCGTTAGGGGCGACAAAAAGTGTATTCCTGAAAAAAATCATACACCTCCAGGGCAGTACATGAAGCACTTGTCATGCCAAGTTATACAAACTAAAAAAAAAAACGTAAGAAAGCCATATCGCCACAGTCAATTTTTTTTACAAATTTGATGGTCTATTTTAATTTTACAAAAATGCAAAACAGTATTAGGTTTGGACGTTTGCGCGCCCCAGCAAAAGGTTTACGAATTTCACGCTTAAGTCCTACAAACTTAAATGCTATGTATTCTATAATACAGTGCGTGCATTAAGTCTGGAATCACCCGAATAACTTTTTAGTTACAAGTAAAATACAAAAATCCTCAGACAGGTCGATTTATATTTTTAATTCTACAAATTTTGGTCTAAAAAAAGTTATCAAAATTGGCACCCCCTTGCACCCTCACCCCCCAACTTTTATTTTCAAATAGCAACCTACCCCTTGTGATACATCATTGGAAAGGTAATTTAATAAGCTTTCCAACAGTGTATGATAAAGCCTAATTTGTTAAAGGGTCTATGAAAAAACGCATGTTTTATTTAAACATTGTTTGTGTGAAATATTACGCATAATATGGTAATTGTTGCCCTATTTCCTACTTGGCACCTTCCTAAGAATCTAAATAAGGTTGTTTTAAACTTATTGTAATATTTTATACCCTGTTGAAAAATGCAATTTTTTTTCTTTTTATTGACCAATTTTATGTTTACTATTTAATCGATTTTAATCCCGTTTTTTTACTGTCCACTGTCAAAGAGCTGAAGGACATCAATTTGAACATTTATAGTGAACTAAAGTTATACTTTACATGTCTTAATAATAAACTAAATTGTTTATCATTAGCCCTTTACCAAATTAGGCTTTATTATACACCGTTGGAAAGCTTATTAAATTACCTTTCCAACAAAGTGTCACAAGGGGTAGGTTGCTATTTGAAAAAAAAAAGTTGGGGGGTGAGGGTGCAAGGGGGTGCAAATTTTAATAACTTTTATTACACCATAATTTGCAAAATTAAAAATAAAAATCGACCTATCCGAGGGTTTTTGTGTTTTACTTGTAACTAAAAAGTTAATCGGGTGATTCCAGACTTAATGCACGCACTGTATATTCACAGTAAATGTGCATTTTCCCAAATACTTTCTTATTTTTTCATGAAACGAAATTTTTGTCTAGGGCGATTTTTGAATGTTTTTGAAAATTGGAAACTACCGTATAATATTATTCTAGCGCAGGCGCTGTTAATAATTTATTAGGAAACACGTAACAAAGCCATGGGCAAAAAGAATGCAAATTTGATCAGTAAATTCTACAAATATTTATTTTGGTTTTTGTAGCCTTTATTGCTGTTATTGTAGTAATTGTTAAATATAATGTGGGATATCGTTTTTTTAAAGCTGTTGACTTTTAGTTTAGAAACACTAGAAAAATGGCTGTTTTTCAGGCCCGCGCCAAGGATCGAACCCGGATCTCTAGTTTTAGCTAGCGCTGTTTAAATTAAATCAAGATAACCATGAATCTCGAAATGAAAGTTTGCGTTTTCAATTGTTTTTTCCAATATGACCATGGTATTTTAAATGTGGCACGCTGTTAGAACAAATTTTACAAGATTTTCAAGAAAAAGTAATAAAAAATATGGATTTTGATGAAATAATGCTGCAGCATAGGCTATTTTAAATTGGTTGCCATTCAAATCAAAAAAAAGTTTAGAGCTATTGTGGATAACATCATACAGATGCGTAAAATAGTAGGTATAGTCCCGCAAAAGAGGGAGTAAAATAACGTTTATCCAACACCTTCACAGAAACACTTGTTTTGAGCACTATTTTAAATGTGAAAAGTGAGTTTTTTTCCACTAGTGACTAAAAAATTTTTCACCCACTCTTTTACGTACAGCTTTTGATCTCACCCAAAATTAGTTACATACCCTATTAACTACGTATTATAACTATTCTATAAATAGTGAAAAAATCTTGCTATTAAGAACACTTTAATAAATAAAATAAATATATATGAACAGTTTTTTGACAATTAGATTTTAAATTTGTATAATTTTTTATTTCTATTTTTAATTTTTACCCTGAAGAAGAAGGGACATATTCCCTTCAAAACGTTGGAACTGTTCATATATATTTATTTTATTTATTAAAGTGTTCTTAATAGCAAGATTTTTTCATTATTTTATATAAAAAAGAACAAGAAATATTATAATTAATTCTATAAATAGTTAACTAAACCATAAAAATTAAAGAAAACCCCAAATTATTCTTTAGTTTTTGAATAAAATACTGTTTTTATTAAAAATTCTGTCATCACCGCGTCCATTTTGACGTTTGTAAGAAATGTAAAACTAGCAATTGTTTATTTTTAATAGACATACTTAGGCCATGGCTACCTATTATTTTAGTATTAAGAAAACTTAATCTTAATATTTTTGACATAATTTTTCGAAAAATTATAGATTTTTATTTAAAAATAAAAGGTGTTGGATAAAATTAAATTCTCAACTCGTGTATTAAGTGATTTTATCCACTTAAGAATATCATTGCGTGGATAAAATGCTACTTAATACACTAGTTAAGAAAATAACTATTGAGATCCGGTCTTGCAAAAAAAATATTTACCACAAAAATAATAAAATGTTTAATTTTTCTATTAAAAATCCTTCATTGATTGGATTAAATCAATTTAATTTTCAAACTAGGGCAAACAAACACTAAAAATATCAAATGAAATTGGCTAGCAAACCAAAATTAATTAATTAAAAAAAGTAGGTTAAGCAGAGCTTTTATAGAATATATAACATGGTTTTACTTTTAAAAATTGGATATTGATAAAAAAAAGTTAATCAAAATTTTTATTATATTTAAGTATTTTCTAAATATATTTACATCAAAATAACTTGATATGTAGGTTAATCTAAATTAAATTAAAACGTAGAAGAAGCAAAATAATAATTATAATAATATATAATAATTATAGAAAAAAAAGCTTTGAAATTTACCTTAACTTTAATCAAAAAAAAATAGCTAGGATACTCTCTCGTATTCTTTGTTTTTAATATTTCACTTATTTTATGCTTTTGATTTAAAACTCTCAAGTTATTTTACTGGGTTAAAAGCTTTCTGAAAATAATATCTTAAGTTAATAAAAAGAAAACACAGAAAAGAATATTGCTTTTGACAAATAACTCGTTCAGAATTAGAAGAGTTTGAATTATAGCGTTCTTTACTACTTTTAGTACCTATATTATTTTACAGAGGTTATTAAAAGTTTTGAGCGTTTTTATTATTAATATTATTATCTCCGAAATTCTGAAGCTAGAATATTAAATAATACCCTTTCAGAGTTATGTTGTGGGGTAAAGGGAGAATAAAGTAATATTTTTGACTGTAACTTGTAACGTAGGACAAAAATTATTGAAAAGTTAAATAGTAGACAGGTCGACTCGGAAAATAGTACTTTTCCGAGACCTTATTACCATTTATAGGTGGAGGAAAATTACCATTTTCCGGGAGACCTGTATACTATTTTATTTGCAACTGTTTTTATTTAAAAATAAAGTACAATTTTTTTTGAAACCTAGAGTTTGAATTCAAATGAAGAATATAATACTATAATACTTAGTTTTTTGATCCTTTTCATATTTACCACAAATATTTTTATCTGCATTTCACAAGAAATTTACAGTCAAAGCGTAATCCAAATAAACAACCACAAAAAACATTTGTTGATAGCTCACATACCGTTTATAACATGTATTATCCTTCTCAGTCTCAAAAGTAAAAAACATTGACTAAAACTGAACATTTACAGTTTTTTAAACGAGATGTATTAGATTATGAGTTAGGTATTTCGTGGCATGTTGGACATTGAACATTAGAGGGAAAACCGTGTACAGCACTGTTTCAACCTTATTTGGTATCATCAGCACAGTATATTCCCAATGGCCTAATGTTCGTTTTGGTTGAAAAGAAAAGAAAAAATAAATTAGATTATATTCGTGTTTATTATGACAACAGCAGTTCAGCCATCTTACTTTAAGCATTAATAATATTATAATCGGTGGCGCCATCTAGCGGAAATTAATTATTTAAATTGCAGACCAGTAATAATTAGTTTACTGGTCTCTATTTTTAATTACAGGTCAGGTCCAGGCGTGGAAAACAGTGGGACAAGAAATCACGTACTTTCCAAACTTTATTAATACATGTAATTTATGTAATAAAAGCGTTAATTACTTTTCGAGATATTTTTCGATATAAGAAATTTAGAGATATTACCATCCATTTTAGCTTGTTTATTATATTTTTACAGATTGTAATTGCTAGAAAAGTAATAAGGTAGGTAGTTTCTCGTTTGGATTCTCGTTTGGATTTTCCAAAATCGCCAAAAAAACTCTATGCATTTGAATGTGTTTCGTGTTTTAAATAATTTTAACATGCGTTTAAAAGTATTTCGGAAAATGCAAAATACACAATGTGAATAAAATACGTAACATTACACATCGATTTGGTTTGTTCTAGTTTCACGTCGAGCGAGAACACATAGGATGGACAGAGCCTATTTACCACCCTGTGTTTAACGAAAACGGCACAAGAGCCATCGTCAGACTGCCGGTGAACGATCATGAAAATGGCCATTATATGCACGCCTGTGAAATATTTAACAATAAAGTGAGACCTCTAACGCACGGTCCCTTTGAACTGACAAGGATCCTGGCCTGGGATGAAGAAAATCAGGACATGTAAGTTAAAGTTTATTTCAGAACTCGATAAGTATTTTTTTTTTCACTACTAGCATTAGAACGTACCATTATTTATCATGTTTTTAATTCTAGAAATTAATTCTCTACACCTAGAGCAATAATCATCTTTTTTCTACTACTGCTTTAGAATGTAAGCAAATACACACACTTTTCAAACAGAGAATGAATCCATTCTAGCTCTAGATACGGTATGAATATTCCGTATCAAGTGTTAGAATGAGCACATGTAGTGCCATCTCTTCTTTATAAAAGTAAAGAAAACTGTAGCAAAATTAGCAAAAATTTATATATTTTAACATGAAATATTGAATAATTTAATGCAGTTTAAAGTTTTGCGTTAAAATTACATAAAGTTTATTAGTTTTTCTTAATATTTGACCAGTTTTTTATCAATTTAGTTCAAAAAATTAAAACTGCTCCATCTATTGTTAAATATTTAAACCTGATATCTGTCACAACAATCTGACATAACCTTCAACTTTTGCATTATAATTTGTATATGTGTGCTAAAATTAAATAAAAATCTTTTTTAACTACTGATTTGATAAAATTATTAAATAACCTTAATTGCTTTATTTAAAAATATGTGTTTTGTTGCATTTACAATGTCGAGTGACAAAAAACATTGTTTTTAACCTTGTCCGCAGTTTAAAGCCATATAGTGTTTCATATTTGCAGTCGAAGAAAAAGTATAGTCTACAACACGTATGGTATAGTCATTCCGCGCTCGCGGGACTGTCTATTCCATACTAGTTATAGAATATACTATTCTCTTCTAGTAGGAGATAATTTTATGAACAACTGATAACTGTCACTTAATTTTTCTCGAATTGGAAAGACATGACAATTTCTATTCAACAAAATTCAACAATATTTTACCATTGCATAGAAAATGAACATGATGAAACCTTATAAACTAATTAATTATAATAGAATATAACACATTATTTATCCTACATATGTATCCATATGTTTTCACACATCTTAAAAGTTTAAAAACGTTACTATAACTGTAAATTTTTAGTGAATAGATTAATTTATTCATTTTTTAAAAAATGGAAATTTCAACAGCTACTTATTTTTTCACGGATAATTAAGTTCCAGCAAACATTTCACTTTATTATTGATATAAAAATGTTTAAATAATAAGAATAAATGTGCTAGTGGTGAAAAAATAATATATAAACCACGGTAGAGAAGACTATTATAGCCACGCACTCTTGTATCCCTCGATGCTACGCATCTCGGGATACAATACGCTCGTTTATAATAAATGTATTCTTTACCTTGATATATAACTAATTACTACTGTATTATAGTTACCTAATAAAATATCAAGTCGGAAAAAGTTATTAAATTTTTAGTTGGTCTTAAAGGCCTTAAAGGTCATTTCAATTCCCAAGATTGTCAAGATTTATTGACTCTAATAATACGTTGGTCAATTTTTAACCCCTCATAAATTCCCAGCATATCAAAATCGAATAAGGTCAATATATATCGCTTTTGGCTACAATCCCAGTTTTGCCCACTGTCATATTTATGTTATACAGTTATGTTTAATAGTATATTAAAGTACTAGTTTCATAACATAGGTTTTTAGCGCACGAATCTCAGAAAACGAGCCACTTGCGGCGAGTTTATGAAACGAGTGCTTTATACAATTTTTTCTATTTTGCTCTAAAATTTAAAAAAACTTACATTTAAATTGATGACTGATTTAGGGATTTTTGTTTTGGATTGGCATTACAGTTTACACCATGTTTAAAATTCTAAGAACAAATGATATTTTAATATATTTTATAGTCATCTCTTCTCTTTTTTTACTGCAATTAACCAAGCCACAATTTTAACATGGTAAAAATAACCTAAACACAAAATTTTAGCTTTTAGCTAAAACATTTGACACTTGCAACTTGCGCTTTATGTATGCTAATTTTTTGATTATTTGTAGATAAAAGTTTTTTTTTAATTTAAATTTTGAATGGTTTATAATATTGTATAAAATCAAATTAATTTATTCTTTAATGGAAATATGTCTTTGTAATAAAAAGATTTGAATTTTTGATAACATTCAAACTAATATTACAAACCTTAATTGAGTGATATAATGTCATGTTGTATTACACGATAGGGTTAAAATGATTACATTATTAATTTGTTCTTTTATGAATTTATAAAATAATTTACTTAATTATTATTTTTCTTTTCCTTTTGAAAATCTAATAAAGGAAAATAAAAAAGAGAGCGACTAGGCGTACGCACAATATCATTCTAGGGTTTTTAAGGAATGTTTTTTATCAGAAATATATTCTTCCTGTTTGCTACACTCCACTAGCATCAAAAACACCAAACCTGCAAAAAAAACAATGTAAATTGAGGATTAAAAAAAAATAAGTTATGTTTACATACATATCTGTGGCTTGGGTTTCAAAGGGCGGATGTCACTTTGTCAATAGCATCGTTTTTAAAATATTACATCGGAGTTAACGTGAAAACGCTGCTATTGTGACACAAAGTGACATCCGCCCTTTGAGAACCAAGCCACAAATATGTATTATGTACATACACAACAATGTTAAACAGTGTATATGATCATGGTCTGTAAGATAGTCAATTAAAAATCGCACAGTGAATATTTTCAAAACAGATTCGAATATTGGATGTGCGAATATACTGCGTAGTTTATTTTATAAAAAATAACTATATTCTATACACAAACATATACTATTCGAACCTATTGTAAAAATATTTACTGTGCGATTTTTAATTTACTCTCTTGCTTGATGAAAGACCATAGTGACTAAAAAAAAAAAAAAAAAAAGAAAATTTTGCGCACGGCAGTTCTGACTTGTTTTTTTTAGATATGCGATTGGTACCACAGAAAATCAACCGATGGTCCGTCATTTAATCCGAATTTTAGATATTAACACCTCGCCCATATGGGTCTGCGAGACCTGCAAGCAAAATTTCGACATAAACGCCACTCTCTTCGAGTCAAACGAGACTACAACAAATGACGGCCTACTTTTGGACTACCCCTGCGATTTCAACAACGTTATTTTCAGCAAAAACTACAAATATTACATTCAGGAATGCCTGGGACCTGAAATACCTATAGTCGTTTTGGTCAGAACCTCGACTCGCACTCGATTAGCAGTTTTAGATACCAGTTACAAACTGAGGAGGAAAGTCAAGAAATTCTCCCCGCCTCAAATCAAGACCATTTCTGTCGAAATTGAGTATGGGTATAGGGCGAATGTTAGATTATTTATGCCTCAAGTTTTAAGGGAGTACGAGGATGTTACGTTTCCGCTTATTTTGATTGTGTAAGTAAACATACAGTACGGTCCAAAAGTCTTAACTTTTGAACAAATGGAGGTATCGACTTCAATTAGACAACCCAAACTATCTTGTCGCATAAATCTGATATTTTTAGCTCTCTAAATGTGGACAGGTGCGCAAGGGGGTACATTTTTTAAAACAGAAATTTGGTTATGTGATACATCATTTTAAAGCTTATAAAATTCTCTGTTTAACTATGTAAAATATATTTATCATATTTTTTAAACAAAAGGTTTTAATTTTTAATTTTTTTTGCTGAAAAATGTGACTGTAACATTTGTTTTGTTAATTTTTATTTATACAAATTAAAATTAGTTTATAAGTATAATTTACGTTTTTGCAACATAAAGTAATTCATTTTTCAAAAATTGTTAGATATTTTTAAATAATTTTTGACGAAAATACCCATTTTCAACCCTGTTTTAAACAAAAAAAAAAATGTTTAAAAAATATAAAAAAATATATAGTCGAATAGAGAATTTTATAATCTTTAAAATAATTATCACACGACCCCCCTTTCTCTTTAAATAAAACCCCCTCATGCCCCCTGCCCACATTTTAAGAGCTGAAAATCTTAAATATATGCGGAAAGTTAGTTCGGGTTGTCATATTTCAGAGTTTCAAATTTGAAGTCGATATCTCAACTGGTTCAAAAGTTA